>JBBJLR010136500.1:0-16806 GCA_037577145.1 Brachypetersius gabonensis | reverse complement strand
TATGATCTAAACCATTTTAGTGCCTGTCCCTGTATACCTATGTGGTTTTGTAGGCGGTCTATGAGAATATTATGATTGAATTATGGTCGAATGCATCACTAAGATCAAGTAAGACTAGTATTGAGATGCAGCCTTGGTCCGAAGCTAAGGCATACATACAGGTCCGAAGACTCGTTCTCGCCCCCTACAGTGCAATTCGGCTAGGTATACATCTGTGCTAAAATATCAAGGTGAAAGTCATCATAGCTTACGTAGTATAGACCCAGCTCCCAACCCAACTTTGTGAATAGATTAACAGCGATATTTTTTTATCGCCCGATAAGAGTCTCACATTAACACAGAACGTTAACGGCCCACCACTACTCTATATACAAGTACACAGCTGCTAATGACAATAAAGTAACCTTGAACATTGTCCTTGATTTCACATCAAACCATTCTGAAAGGCTTTGCTTAATTAGGCAGATATATTGAAATCTAGTTGCCTTACCTCTTTAGTTAACTGGGCCATCATGTTATCATTCAAAGTGAGCTAGAAAATACACTTAGCCCCAAACTCCAGGGAGGATGTCCAAATTTAAGTAAATATAACCTGAGGTTTTTTCTGTCTAGTTTAATATTCCAAGGTGGTTAAAAACCTAGAGTTTACTGCGAAAGCTGAGAGGGTCTCCTTGCCTGGAAACACTTCATCAAAACCTATCATACTAATAATTAAGCAACAGAACACAAGGGAGTGTATTATCACAAGTAACAACATGGCTATGATTAAAATGCAGTTGATCTCAATCATGGTGTTATTTGTAATAATACACAACGCAGAGTGGCATATTGCTTCTGTTCAATAGTACTGGAAAGAAAAGAATAAAAAATAACACAAAAGAACTCAACATTTAAAATGTTTAAATGTAGGCAGTTCATTCTGCAAATATATTCTTTAAACACCACGGAGGATTAAGTGGAGTATGATTTAAATACCTGTCAAGCCCTGTGAGCAGTCCAACATAACTACTCATGCATTATAGATAGAGCCTTAAAACTGTCACAGTATCAGATTTGGCTCAGCCTTTTCATTACTTATTAGTTTAACCTCAGTACTGTTAAATCATTTCACACGCCATCTTGTTTGTTGAACTGTATTTTGGGAATTTCTGGACAAACTTCCATTCGTGTGGCTTACTGACATGTTAGGAATTTGATGTCACAGTCTTCTTCAAATTATGACCAAATGGTTTGCAGGTGTAATGTTAGACAAATTATATAATGCATATAGTTTGTAGTTGATTCATGTATCCATTATTAAACCATTGGAAACTACGGGTCTAAAGCTTGTAAAATTTATCAAACTTAGATACAATGGATACAATTTGGGGAAAAACCTTTTCTATCCCAGCATGACTGTGTCCCAGTGCACAAAGCAAGGTCCATAAAGACATGGTTGGATGAATTCAGTGTGGAAGAACTTAACTGGCCTGAACAGAGCCCTGACCTCAACCTCATCCAACACCTTTGGGATGAAGTGGAATGGAGATTGTGAGCCAGACCTTCTTGTCCAACATCAGTGCCAGACTTCATTAATGCGATACAGAATGAATGGGCACAAATTCCTACAGAAACACTCCAAATCTTGTAGAAAGTTTTCCAAAAACTGTGGAAGCTGTTCTTGCTGTAAATGGGGACCAACTCCATATTAAAGTCTATGGATTTTAAATGCAATGTCATTCAATTCCATTGGTGGCCAAATACTTTTCTCCATATGATGTAAACGTGTCTGCTGTTATTGCACCATGCTAGGTTTTGTTTTTCTGTTGCCCTGTCTGTTTTTGGTTATTTCTCCCACCCAGTTTTGCTTTATTGGTTTGCTCCGCTCCTCATAGCGCATTGTGAGAAAATACAACCACTAAAATGGGTTAAGAGCACCCACTCTGACAAAACCTCACCCAAAACGAAACCCTGTACGCTTAACCCAGAAGAGACGTGGTGAAAGAATGGAGGTGGAGGGTGTAACTCCGTGTAAATTGATGGTGTTTTGGTAGGAATTGCTCCAGCCTTACCGTCTCTACCTCACAGCTGTAACCAGAACCTTGGAATGTGAACGCGTTTTGTTCCACCAGCTCCTTCAACAACTGGCGCATACCATTCCACAAAAAACAGGGAGTATCAGTGATTCGTGCGTTATTTCCATTCTGAAAGGGCTATCTGTTATCACGTTTCTTTAACAGTCCTTGTTTATTTAGTACACATTGCCTTCACAAATTTTTAGTAAAACATGTCTTAGAAATTTTGACGGTCGTTCCGTTTTCATTTTTTCTGTCACCCCCCGCCCGTGCTGGAATTAGCCTCGTCAACTGTGTTTGATTGACAGCTCCATATTTTCAGTTGGATTTAGAAGGACTGAAACAAACGGCGAGGAGAAAAACACGGGAGGACAAAAAAATAAACAAGTTTTGGACGAAGAAAAGTGAAGGAGATTTTAAAAAGCGACGAGTGTGAGGAAAATAAATAACTTTGCCCAGAGGAAGAGGGCCATAGTTGTGTAATTGGCATATTGAGGCGATTTGTGCTTTGCTGCAGGGTAAGTCTTTAATTTTTCTAGTGAAAAAAAATTAAGGGTGTCTGCTGGGGTGAAAAAAACTAGTTAATTCGTATGTGTTTCTGCTTTTAGATTAAACCTGGTTGCAGAAAACTGTGTTTAGTGTTTAGTCGCTAATGAGGTGAGACTGGACGGTTAATTTGTAAACATGAGGCTCACGCTCACGTGGCCTTAACGATCACAGAAAAGATAAACAACTAGAAAAATGATTTTAAAACAGAAAACTTATTTTTTTGTGGCATGTACGTGTACTATTTGTGGTCGGGTGGTTTGTCATATCTCCACACGGGCTCGCCCGAAACCTGTGTGTGTGCGCGTTTTCTCACACAGCTCTGTCCGTCACAACGAGTCTGAATGAACGGGCTCCAGCTGTTAGTAAAACATGTGTATGTTTGTGTGTGTGCGTGCTGCTATATTTTATTTGTGTATTATTATTAGTACTGGTAGTAGCATTAATATTGTTACTGTACATTGCCTTGTTTTATAAATCTCAGTAGTGTTTTGGAAATACTCTGCATGCAGTACAGCGCACTGAATTGAATGAAGAGAGAAAGATACAGAGAGATAATTGAATTGAATTGAATTGAGAAAGACAGAGAAGATTGAGATAAAGAGCGAAATAGTGGGAGAATGAGAGAGGGAGACAATGGAATGAAATTGAAAGAGAGACTGAGAGAAGGAGAGAGATTGAGAGGCAAACAGAGAAAGACAGAGAGAGAGAGAGAGATAGAGAGAGAGAGAGAGGGAGAGAGAGAGAAAAGGAGAGACCTCGAAGCAGACCGAGGGGTCGCAGTAACCCCTCTTTGAATTGGCTCCTCTGACAGTTCGTCACACACGTGCGCACAGACCCTCTTGTAGAAAAGAAAGGTCGTGGCACACACCGACGAGTCGTGAGGACCGGTCCCGACGCGGAAAGGCGTGTTTCTTCTCCCTCCTTTCTTTGTTTTTATTTTTTCCTTTGTGTGTGTGTCTGGCGAAAACGAAGACGGATGAATCGGCTCATTCGAACCGAATCCTAAATCTGAATGGAGCTTCATTTGGTCGCTGAGTAAACACCTCTAAGATGAATCTTTCACAAATCACAGATATATAAAAGATGACACAATAACGTCTTTGAATGTGTACAAAAGAAATATTACAATAATAAAGAGGTTTTCGTAGAGATGGAAATTGTGTGTGGTAATAAGTGTGTCTAAGTGTAAAGTGTTCATTTGTCACATGTGAACGCACCAAAACGCGTTTTCTGTATTTAACCCATTCAGCAAGGGAAGCAGTGGACACCCACAGCGCTCAGCGAGCAGTGTGCAGGGACATTACTTAGCTCAAGTGTACCTCAGTGGTGCTACTAGCAGTCCTGGGATTCCAACCCATGACCTTCTAGGCAAGTCTCTAAACTAGCTGGACAACGTGTATAAATATCTACCCCTCATGGTTTACTTATAGAACTCTTGCATATCAATTTATAGCCAAGGTGTGAATTTACCATTGTACTGTGATGCACTGATTTACTGAAATTATTTTAATGAATCTGTAGAAGTTCAGCTAGCATTATAGATGTCCCACGCAGTGTTTGTTATGTGTTGTTTATTGTTTTTGTGTGTGTGTTTGATGTGCATTGTGTATTCTGAGTCGGGCTGTGATTGTAGATCTTGCAAGTGGATGATAGTTGGGCTTGACTGACTTGAATCAGTGAGTCGGCTCTAAAGAGTCGGTTAGTTAAACTCGTTGTAACTCATCACTGGTGTACATCCCGCGAGCAGAGCTGCATGTCAATGTCAAACAGAGGTGTACCGGGCGCGCGTGCGCAAAAACATTTAAAAGATCAGTCTCTCAAATCATCTTCTCATTTTCTCCTTTTCAAACAGGCGTGTTGGTTCAAGCTTCGGCAATAAAACCGCTTTCAGACACGCTCGACGTTAGCTCTCCCTCCCGCCCCCCTCTCTCTGTCTCTCTCTCTCCCTCTGTGTCTCTTTCTCTGTCTCTCCCTACCGCTCTCTTTCTTTTTCTTTATGTCTCTCTCTCCTCTTTCCGTCTCTGTTTATCTGTCTTTCTCTTAATCTCTCTCTCTCTTTTTTTCCTCCTCTCTCACTCCTCTTGGTTTCTCTCTCTCTCTCTCTCTCTCCATCTCTCTCTCTCTCTCTCTCTCTCTCTCTCGCTCAGAGACTGGGTGAGGGGAGAGTGCTGGACTGTAGTGCCTCTGGCTGTAGCTGCACCATATAGTGAGT
Source organism: Brachypetersius gabonensis (assembly GCA_037577145.1). Taxonomy (NCBI): domain Eukaryota; kingdom Metazoa; phylum Chordata; class Actinopteri; order Characiformes; family Alestidae; genus Brachypetersius; species Brachypetersius gabonensis. Next base: position 11,991 of record JBBJLR010136500.1, on the reverse strand, counting down.
CATACAGCATTTAAAGCTGCACGAATCCGTTGTGTGTTGTGGTGCTGCAGTTGTCTGGGGAGCTGTAACCAGTTGGGCAACGCTGCACCTCTCAGATAACACATTTAGCTCTGGCTTAACCGGTGAGGGCTGGAACAGTGTCCGTTTTGGGCTGCCCCGGCTGTTGCGCAACATTTGTGAAGTTGTTTGAGTGCCACACTGTGACACACTTAGTCTTGCCATCTAGGCAGCAACACTTTTTGTTACACATCATGACTGCGGTTCATATGTGAAGGTGAAACGATCCTTGCCACTGTCTTTCTCCATCAAACTGTTATTGATTGAGGAACCCCGCCCACAAAATTGATGAAGCATTTGCTTGTTTTCCAACCCCTGCTCTATGTTTTCTTTGTCATATGAATAATACAGAATGCAAGATCTCTTGTCTTAGGTGAATTCAGGTTTTTTAAACACATATAGTCTAATATAACACAGTAATTTTGTATGATGGCCATTAAACCCATGAGAAACACCAAGTTCCTTGCCTTTCAAGATCCTGGTGTTTTCATCAGGCTGTAACTGTGTTTCTTGTTAGTTTACCTGGCCCCGCTTTCAGTGAAGGCCGAGATACAGATGCTAGTTTTCTCTCGTAACCATGACAGAGGACTAAACATCAAAACAGTTACGTAATGGCGCTGTGTGTGTGTTTGTTTGGAGTGCAGATGCGCAGAATGTAATGAAATTGACTCTAATAATGGGGCAGGGTTGCCATTATGCAAAACAAAAAGGGTGGCATGTTGAATGAAAAGTGAAAAGATTTGCCAAGGTGGAATAGAAAGTCTTTGTGTAACAACAATAAAGGAGATGACAGCAGAAGGCATCAGAGTGGGCCGGCATGTCTTAGAGTTAAGTGATATGTTGACAGCCTAATGAACGGATAGAGAGACCGTGATCATGTAACAGTGCAGGATTAATCTTTATTGTTGGACAGAACTAGGACAGTGGGTTAGGATTGGCCCAGAACATGGATGTGGATTTGCATTAAACAATGTGACATATTGGCACTGCATTTGGAACAGGCCGTGATGTAGTACAGACACGCCTGGTATACGCACTTTCTAACAGTGGGCGAAGGTGTGATGACAGTGTAACAGGGTTGACACAGAGAAAAGAGAAAAGCTCTGTTCCGGCTGGATTAGTTGTACCAGCGGAGGTTTAGTAATATTGTTTGTAAGACATTTTACTGGATGATTCATAAAGCAGGAACTGTCCGTGTAATTTACCCCATGTACTACACACAGGCCAGATTACAACATCAAACCCCGCATCATGTGCCAGGCACAAGATTCACCCTGTACACTATATGGACAAAAGTGCTGGGACAGCCCTGTTTTCCAGAGTTTGGTCTAGGCCCCTTACTTCCAGTGAAAGTCTATCTTAATGCTGAAGCATACCAAGACATTCTGGACAACACCATGCTTCCAACTTTCTGGACACAGTTTGCTGAAGGCCATTTTCTATTCCAGCATGAATGTGCCCCAGTGCACAAAGCAAGGTCCATAAAGACATGGTTGGATGAGTTTGGTGTGGAACAACCTGACTGGTCCTCACAGAGCCCTGACTTCAACCCCATCCAACACCTCTGGGATGAACGGCGAGCCAGGCCTTCTCGTCTAGCATCAGCCGCTGACCTGATAAATGCTCTACAGAATGAATGAATAAATTCTCACTTGTGGAAAGCCTTCCAAGAAGAGTGGGAACTGTTATAGCTGCAAAGGGGGACCTTATCCATATTAAAGTCTATATATATTTGAATGCAGTGTCATTGAAGTTCCTGGTCAGGCATCCCAATACTTGTGTCCATATACTGTATCTGAAGTGGAGTCATGTCCATGGTCCATGGCAGGGAGTCGAGACTCAAGTAGAATTTTTATGTGTTGCAAAAGTAAACCTATCAGGTTCCACTGTTTTTAAAAGTGGTCTGTTGCTCACTCAAACCTCTGCTACACTTGTTACTGCACTTCGTTTCTGTCCATCAGGCTGTTTATGTTAACAAAGAAAGGCTTATTATCCGCAGCTGATGCCAGTGCGAGAAAAGCAGACCTATTGAAATTGATGCCAGTCCAAACCTCAAGCCTTAGCTGTATCTAAACTGACACCACTGGGACAGCAGCCTATGAGTATAGCAAAAGTTACAAGCAAAGACACAATGTGGCACACATAAGCTGTCCCTTTGTGCACGAAGGATGGCGATTCTAATTCAATCTGTTTATTTTGTGTTTTATTTTCTCAGGCTGAACTTTCACGAGTCTTTGGACTCAAATCCAAGTGGAGTTGTGAGTCAGAAAAGGGTGAGTCCGAGTCAAGCTGTGAGTTAGGTCACCATGTGACTTGATGACACTGGATATCTTTAGGTAGTTAATGTTAGCAAATCGATGTGACAGTGATACAATTAGGCAATCTTCCCTGTGATGTTATTGCATTGCTTGTGTGCTGAAACTGGTTACTGGAGAAAGGTGCCATGTCTTCTCAGTCTGTAGGTTAATTGGAGCCTCTCGGAGAGTGTTTTTGGCACCTTTCTCCTTTTCAGGCTGAAAATGCTTTCAGACTTTTTTCTTTCTTTGGCATAGAAGCTCTTCCTTGCCTGCCACCACGAGCCCCTGCTCAGTCAGCATTACTCATTTGCATATCCAATCTCTGAACTCCGATCTTGTCTTTTCAGGGCGATACCCATCATATTGTGATTTTCACTAGATTATTTCGGCCCGATACCCATCATTATACTCGGCATGTTATTCATGTGTAAAGCAATGGAACTTGCACATTCATACAGGGTTGATTCCAGGGGAAGGTTGTCACCACAGGTATGTTTTCGCACAAGAATTTCATCCATGGATGGCGTAATTGGTCTATTCTGCTCATCAGGTTCCAGCACCTAAATTCTCATGAGGAAGGATTATTGCTGTGTGCTTGATGTCTCATGAAAGAACACAGTGCACGTTTTCGCACGTTTTCAGCCATGCAAGCTGTCACAAAAAGTGCATTTTGTGCACTGCTATTAGCACTCTGCATTTCCTAAAAAAAAAATTCCAGTCAATCTGGATTTTAGACATTTATTCATAGGGAAAAAAACCCCAGCCAACCCCAGCCCACCTTTTCCAGATAGACCAGAGGTGGGATTTATGAACCGCACCCAGATTCGGAAACCGGTTCTACACTTCACCAATTGCACCAAACTGTAGACTGAAACAGTCCTGGGTCTGCAGAAAACCTCAACAGCCTTGAATTATAGTAGCCAGGTAAAACAGCTAAACAGTGTAGCATCAGAAATCAGGTTGGTCTGTGCAGTGACAGCGGGACAGAGGTGACTTTGCAAACTCCTCTGCTTTTGTGGACCGGCTCCAGACACGGTCGCTGCGGGGCCAGGCGGCACAATAACCCCTCTGTTCCCATGCATCCTCCGAGTCCCAGCCGTTCAGTACAGGCTATTTTTACCCGTCTGTGGGCTTCTCTCTCCTCTCATTCACTCTTTTTCTCTCGACTCCATGCTACCAGTTGCCGTGCGTACGTGCACAGAGGCGGGTAGGTCTCGTGTGCCGAAGTGTACGGGGGAGTTCCTCCTGGCCGGCAGAGTGAAAACCGAGAAGTTTCCCTCTTTCATCCTCCTGGCCTACAGCTGCTGAAGAAGAAAACTGGATTAGCTTTGGAGGACTCATTTCTAAAAAGCCATTTACCGATTAGTCTTCCCCTGTTCCTGTGCTAGGAAGTTGGCCATGCTGGCACAAAACCATTAGCATACATGAACTTATCTCCATCTGTGGATGTGTCCTGGCTTCAAGGTCATAACTGCATGCTGTGTGTGTGTGCATTAGAGAAAAGTGGATCATTCGATTTTACAGTGTGTGATTCCTCAGTGTTATCACAAGAATTGTGCAGTATGGTCCAGGCCTGAAGGATTAATTAGACAAGAAGGCAAAAAGAAATTGCAGAGGAGGCAATGCTACCTTCACCCAGTTAATAATAATAAGTGATATTTCTGTTTCATATTACATGATACCTGTCTTTCCTCAAGAATTTCTTCTTCTGTGGCACACTAGGGAGTTAAGTATTGTAGCTTTATCACAATCTATTAAGGAAAACTGAATGTAACAATATTAACCAAACAGCTTCATACTAGCAACACCAACAGGAGACAAGATTTGTCATAAAAATCATAAGCATAAAAAGCAAAGTAAAGTGCACCTTACCCAGCCATGCTAATGTGCTGTAGCAAGTGAGAGCGTCTCACATTCTTACTATGCAAGTTATCTTATTCAAGTCTGAAAGGCTGAGACACATCCTTAATAATTTAGAAGACAGGCTAACAATACACTGAACAGAAAACTAGAAAGAATAGGAATCCACTGATACACAATGGGAGTTGTGGGCTGATGTTGATATCCAGTATTTTTCACATATCCGCTGATGCTGATGTATAAACTTTTTTAAACTGTAGAACTTTGAACTGGATTCACCAGTATTATCTAGGGCTACACCAAATAATTTGCATGTTCGTTCGTAATGTTGATATTATAGCAGACTACAACTACTGCCCTTGTCAGTTATCAGAGTTTTTATGATTTTTTTCAATAAAGGTCATAAAACCAGGTGAAAAAAATGCAATCAGTTTAACTGATTACTATATGATACAGACGATCATGAAACTTGCTTAGTCATCATTAACGAGATTAATGTTCACTTAATGAAGTTACTTCTCACGCAAGAAAGTCAAACTTAGACCATTAAGAAACCGAAAAGAGACCGGGCAATCCATGCAGCTAAACTCTGAGAACCCATTGCCTAACAAATACATTAGATGATTCACATCTTGAACTGCTATAGTTGTATCTATTGGCATCTTTGGAATAATCATCTGTAAAATATGAATTTAAAAAAAAATCTACAATTAACAAACACACAATTGCAGTTACAACATAAATCCTATTGTTTGTAATGTTAAGAATGAGTATTCAGAACATCAAATGGGTAAAGCTCATGAAAATGCTGTTGTCACCAGTCCTACAAATGTCAGCAAAAGCTAAACCTCATGCCAATTATTTTAAGCACACAATACTGTTCAGGAGTGGCTCCACACCTCCGAAGAAAGTATTCCATTAACACTGACTAAAACTAACTTTCTACATCTAGGACTACGCATGCAGCTCACCTCAGATAGCCCTCTTTCCTTGCTAATATTTCTGTGTACATCTCTGTGTAGCAGGATACCAAAAAGACATCAAATATAATTTGGTGTGGTTAAGGCACGTCTCAGTGCATTGTTTTGTGTATTGCATTCTTGAACAAATTCCTACCGGTTTCCTGTCTGTGAACACACTCAAAGGGAAATGTTCTGCCCCCAAGCTGTCTTGGAGATTTAAGTAGTTCTTCTGCTGAGTTTCAGTCTACCTATAGGTCAGTGGTCCGTGCTGTTTAATGAGAACAGAGATTTTTTTTAATGTATGCGTCCTGCACCCTATTACAGTAGTCAGTAGCAGTGGAACAGGTCCTATAACAACATGGGCTCGGTCATCATGTTTCTCAATATTGGGATTATATCCCCCAATATCCCCTATATAGAAATGAACCAAATCTCTGGTTCCAGGTAATCAAGTGAGGCCTTGATATCGAATATTGCATCGCGTGGGGCTGAATAGATAACAGAACAGATCAGAAGAAGCAAAGTAGGGGGAGAGAGATGAAAGCTGGAGTGAAGGTGTTTGTTTCTGTTGCAACACTGGCTCCACTTAGCTGCTCTTTTAAAGCTCGAGTGATGTATGCCTCTCCATTGCCATGGGAAACATAGAAAAGATGGATCAGGGTGGAGGGAAAAAAGACAACAAGGAGTGTTTTGGCACCTCTCAGTGTCTCCATGGTGGCTGGTGCTGCTCTTTCTCTTTGCCTTTTCTTTTTTTTTCATCCAAGCCCTTATTTACTCTCTGAATATTGGAGACTGGCCAGTAGGCAAACACAGAAGTAAAAACATGTTTGTATGGCCACACACATTTTTATACAATGTCAAAAATACAGATACTTATACAAATATAGTGCAGACACGTGATGATACGCATGTCATCTAATGCTTTGTTCAATCAGATTTTTAGATATACGTTTTCCCATTTTGAGTTACCGGTAACTAAATTTGATTTGCACAAACTGTAGTCACATTGGCTGCATAATTCCCATTGGTTGCCGTAGTAACAATGCATGCCCAAGGTGCTGAGCGTAGGCAAACATCATAAATGAGCTTAGTGTTCATATGTGTTCCATGACTGTAATAAACATTTAAACACATCTGTTCATGCATAAACAAGGTTTACCAGTGTGTTTTACCATGTGTGTGATATGTGACGTTACCACGCTTTTTCCTTAGTTGCATGTGCCATCTCCAAGCCAGAAGCAAACATGAATTGAATTATCTTTTCTGTAATGGTTTCAAACACATTTAGTCACGGAAGCCATCAACAAATAATGCAATTAAACATGATTAACCATAAAATGTAATAGGCACATTTTGATCTGTTTGGATTGAGCTTCCTGGCAAGCATTAAAACTAAATCTGTAGGAGTGGAAGAGGAGGAAGGTGACTTCCTTGAGAAGAATTTGAGTGTGCATTAATACAGAATTCAGTATAATTCAGATTTAATTTTTTTTTTTTTAAGTAATCAAGAGCTGAAGCAGTGCATTATTTTTTAAGTGTTAATGGGATAATGGGATGCTTTTTCTTTCTTTGAGTGTAGAAGTTCTTGCCATCGCAGCTGGTGGCCTACTGGTTAAGACATTCACCCTGTGATCAGAAAGTCCAGGTTCGATTCCCGAGACCGCTAGGCACCACTGAGGTACCCTGAGCAAAGTACCATCCCCCACACACTGCTCCCCGGGCGCCGTGTTCATGGCTGCCCCCTGCTTCATTTGGTGAATGGGTTAAATGCAGAGGAAGAATTTCATGCTGTTCACATATGACAGAATTTTCACTTTCATGTAGTTTGCGATTCTTCATATTTTTAAAGTTTTAGTGATATTTTCCTAGAATCCTCTCCCATATATGTATATACATTGAATGTCGGTTTCTCTTCACCACCTTTGTGAAGAATTCTGTTTCCTAGAACAAATTCACATCAAACCACACCGATTCATTTTCTTTACATTTAAAAATTAGTTGGAAATACCCTTGCTGCAAGTTTGATTTAATTAATCTAACCCAAAATCTAATTAGGTAATATTCTCTTAACATGCAGCCCATTTCGAATTTCTCCCAGTCCGTATTGTCAATGTTATCAGTCTGTATACTTGCACAGTCAATATATTTCCCTGCATAGCTGAGTGAACTGACTTTCCACTGTGTACATAAGAGCTTTTGTGTGCGTGTGTGCGTGTGCGTGTGTGTGTGTGTGTGTGTGTGTGTGCATGTGTCGGTGTGTGTGTATTTTTGAGGGGTCTTTCCATGAAGCAGAACATTATCACCTTTTCAACTCCAGTGAACACACACCTGTGTCAAAGTACAAAAACAGAAAAACAGTTCCTGCATTTATATCGCCTCCCCTCGGAACACAGAATACTGCACTAATTCTCACACATAAATCGGGGGTATTTTAAACGATCACACTAACAGAAAACAGAAGGCACGACAAGTTTGATCTAAAAAATGACTCATTCAAATAAGGCTTCAACCCAGGTGTGGAATTTGGAAAAAGTGCTTCCAGGTTGGCCTTGTCTGAAAACATCCATAAAAAATATATTTATTGCCAAAAAGGCGATTGTGGGCATTTCCGCGTAAAACAATGAGTTGAGTTCTCAAAAAAAATCTGTGTATGACTGAATCCGCTACTCCTGATCCACATAAAACTGGGCGGTTACTGTAGTTCTGATCTCAAATTGAATATAAATCTATGTATCTATGTAGTAGAGCTTATCAGTGTTATGACCTACAGTTCTTCTCTCTCTATCCCCTTTTTAAGCCTCTCCCTCTCTCTTACACACACACACATACATCCACAGATCACACATACCCTCTCAGTTCAGCTGTGTGAACCTCTACTAACAGTCTGCTGTGACATTCTACATGACATTTACTTTGCTCCATCTATTAAAGCTCTCTGTCTCTCTCTCTCTTTTTCCTGCCCTCTTCCAAATGTTTCTCATTTCCTTTTCTTGTAAATGCATTTAATTCACATCTACACACACTTGGACACACACACTGACAGAGCCTTGTGGCGTAATCGCAACATACCTCAACTTTCAGCACCTCAGTTTGACTAAACTGTCCCAAATAGCACATACTTATAAAACATAAAGCTAGAAATCTGGCCAGGGAACACTGATAAAGAGCTAGGAAAGCCAGAGTCAGTTTCATTTTTTCATTTTCTTAACAGTCAACAGTAGCTTAAAAATGTAGAAATCTTTCACATTAATGAAAATGAATGAAAATATTATTGAAAATAGGTAGACAGTCAAACAAATACATTCTTGCTTGTCTGGGCTGTTCTACGAAAAATGATATGTTCTAAAATGGGCATCTCATTTAAACAAAGAGTTCTTTAAAGAAACATCCAATGAAAAGTTATTTGGTAACTGCTCTGAAGATCCACTTTTCTTTGTGACCAGTGTAGCTAGACAGCATTCCACAAGGCTCTCTTGAGTAGTGACAGCCGCGGAGATCTCTAGGGGTTGATTAATCATAATCACGCAAAACCCAGGATGTTCGCTGACCTCCAGCTTGTCCGAAAATGTCACAGCACACCCAAGTGTCCCATAACAGAAGGCCTAAAAATACTTCCTTAATAACCCCTAAATATGGCCTGCAACTCTAAACGACACCCTGCATACCGCTTGAGCAATTGCTAACCACAAACCCCAGCACCAGGAATGAACTTCCAGACTTCTAGCACAGGAAAAGGGGAAACAGGCCTTTGAGATAGTAAGATGGAGGGAGCGGTATTCCTTACTGTGCTGAAGGTCATCTCAACATGGCGCCTGTGTTGGAAAGAGAGGGAAGGGGATAGGAGTGTAAGTGAGAAGCTTACAATACATGTCATCTCTTAAAGTTTAACACACACACTTTCTAGACATGTTCTAAACATACGGATCCTAAAATCCTGCTCTTATGCCATTCTTGCACACTGTCTCTCTCTCTCTCTTTCACTCTCTCTCCCTCTCTCTCCATCTGAGTCTCTCTCTCACCATACTCTTACAGTGCCTGACCTTCTCCTGCAGAGCAGTTGTTTGGGTTTACTCTGATAAGTCCTTGGCCGGGTGCCTCTCCTCTCTTGATTTATAAGCTTCAATATCCTTTTCTCTGCTCAAGAAGCAAGGTCACCTTTTTTCATCCAGACTGCACCAAGCCTCCAGCCATGGCCATTTGAAAGGAAACCTCAAAAACTGAACTCAGACTGTCATACATCGCTGCCGCGTTGCCCCCAGTCTCACAGCTGTTGCAGTTTACAGCTAAATATTCAATAGTTCTCTTTCAGACTGACCTAAAGTAAAGTAGCACCACTTTTCTTGATACAGACATCAGTACTGAAAAAAACCTGTATATCCAGTGCACTGTCGTTTCATTTCTGTCAAGAGCTCTGTGTATTTTCTGGGCTTAATGGAAAATGCAGTGACACTTTATTGTTCTAAACTCAAACAGTGAACCGTTCATGTAAGCAAATAATATTGTGTTTAGAGAGTTTAATACAGAGAGAGTTTTACAATTCTAGAGCAGACAAGTTACTGTACTGTTGGGTTGGAAGACCTGTTATAGGACTTTGTGTATCAGATGTCCTTTCTTCCTTTTGATTAGAGCTGTACCGGGTAAATGCTTTGATGCAGAAAACTACATCATCAGGGTCCGTTACGCTAGATTTTTAAGGCCTGATTTGTTTTTGTTTAGAAACAGGCAGAGATTATTAGCCAGGCCATTGGCTCAGAGACCACTGACTGACAAGACCTTTTTCGAGGATGGGGACACCCACTTTAAGCCCCTCAAGTTTTTTGTTTTTACTACACACATAAATGGGATTTTGTTGTTGCCTTTCAAATGGGATGTTTTTGTGTCTTCTAGTGCTTCTAGTGTTTATCTTTCTTATGTGTAGAGCTACTTGTTTTGCTTTGAAAGTTTAGTTTGGCTTGAAGAACAAGAGTAGATATCCTGATTCATGTTTGTTTTTATATACAAAGTTGAGTCACATCGCACAAACTGGTTATTTTCAAAACTGAATCCAACATGAACTATTGTTGAATCTCAGTTCATTTACTTATTTGTCAGCCAGTCATTGTTCAAATTTGGGGGGCCTCCAAATATGTTTGTGTCCAGGGGCTTCACAACACCACGAGCCATCTCTGGATATCGGCTGACAACTTGCTGTTTCCTGTTTTATATATTTAACACCCACATCTGTTTTATTTAAATTTTATTAACAGCCTTTTATTATCCATCGATTCACCATTTGTAGGCCTGTGACAAGGTTATGTTGACATTTAACTATATATATATATATATATATATATAATTGCAATATATTTGGTGTCTTGCTTCATTCTTATTATTAACTGAAATCAATGTGAATTAGCAGAAAATTGGTCGCAGTTGCACAGTGTTCTAGCAGATTTTTCAAAATGTCATTCAAGGTATTTCAAACCACTTATGCACCAAACAGCCACAACATTTAAAACCACTAATAACATTATTGTTGTTACAGTGGCACCTTTCAAGAGATTTTAAAGTTGAAGCAGGAAGAATGGGAAATCCTAAGTGACAAAGGACCAAATCAGAGCATCTACAAAACAGCAGGTCTTGTGGGATGTTCCTGGTATGCAGTGATCATTACTTACCAAAAGTGGTCCAGAGAACAACTGGTGAACCATTGTCATTAACGCCCAAGGCTCATTGATTCATGTGGAGAGCAAAGGCTAGCCTGTCTGGTCCAATCCCACAGAAGAGGCCCTGTAACACAAAAGGTTCATCCTAGCAATAATAGAAAGTTTTGGTGGCATGATAGGGATATACACAATATTGGGCAGATGTTTTAATGTTATAATGAGCTCTTTAAACCAACGACATAGATAAAGCAGAGGTCCCCAACCACGGGGCCACTGACCAGTATCGGTCCGTGAGTCGTTTGTTACCGGGCCGCACAGAAAGAAAAGATAAAAAATATTTTATTGATTATGAGAGTCTGAAAGATTCTTTATTTTGAGAAAACAACAACACTAGTCTTAGTCATGTAATATGGTACATCAAAAATTTTGCCCACAAGTTAACAAAAATGAGTACTAAACTAATGTTTTTTTTTTATTTTTAATTGTATCTAAACTGGTCCGTGAAAATATTGTTTGACATGAAACAGGTCCATGCCGCAAAAAAGGTTGGGGACCACTGCCTTGAAGAATCTTTTGGCGAATCCTTTTTTGTAAATGGCAGGTGTAAGTGTAAAGAACCTCCCACTCCAAGCCAAGAAACACCTGAACCTTTATTTTTGTATTTAATCATCTTCAGAGCAGGCCAACTGTCTGGCACTCATGCCAGAAGAGGTGATAATGGATATGCATAAATGTACACGTCTTGGCACATTTCATATTTTTCTCCTCCAAATCTTGGCATTTGAAAGTGCACTGGTCTTTTTTCTGCCTGAACATGTTAGTAGGACTCTCTGGAGTCGCTCTGTGGTCGCTGCCGACCAAAGGTATGAAGACACCGTATCCAAGACAAGGGCGAGCAGAATTAAAGGGGTCAAATTAGTGCCTGGGCAAGAGTGAAAGGGAGAAAGAGTGGAAAAGGAGGGCGTGAGGCAGGCACTGGCAAGGGAACAAGGGAGAACTGAAAGGAAGAGAAAGTGTGCCAGCAGGGTTGTTTATCGCTTCTCAACTAGGGCTCATTTGGAAGTGTGTGTGTGTGTGTGTGTGTGTGTGTGTGCGTACGTGTGTGTGTGTGTGTGTGTGTGTGTGTGTGTGTGTGTGTGTGTGTGTGTGTGTGTGTGTGTGTGTGTGTGT
>JBBJLR010136464.1:0-16813 GCA_037577145.1 Brachypetersius gabonensis | reverse complement strand
AGGACCATGGGGAAAACAGAACACAATCACCATACCCAGAATAACACATGAACATGAAACTGAATATAAGAACATAAATGCTGCCCTAGGCCTCATCGCCATAAAGGCGGAACCAGTCTTTAACTAAACAGAGGAACATATACATAACCAAACTCAAAACATTCTAGAAAAAAACCACCTGACAACAACAAAAAATAGAAAAGAACGGCACGTGACCGGGAACCAGGGCCAAAACTAGTCCGAGACCGTCACAACCTGAATCAAATCTTATTTAACAAGGAAACGTATTAAAACACTGCTGTAATTGACACTCTTCTCTTCCAATGTGACCAGTTGGATGAAAAAAACTACTAGAAGTGCATCAAAGGTGATTACTGGCATTTTATTTAAGAGTGAGCAAGAGATTTGTTTTCTTTAAAGTTCTGTAAACATTTCTCTAATTTTGATGATTTGTCATTTACTTTAAAAGTATGCTTTAAAGAACACATTTTTTAGATGGAAATTAGGAGAAATTTTGTCAGCAGATCTTAAAAACTAAGGCAAAAATGGCCCGTTCAATACTTAAAACCCGAGAAACTGAAAATTTTTGCTGTGGTCTCCTAATTTTTTTCCAGGGCTGTATACCTAAAGTAATTTTATGTAATAAACGTATGCGCCAAGCAGTTCAGCCACTTACACAGTACACAATGAAACAGGACAACACAGAAAAAAGACTACAAAACAAAAGCTTAATAGCTTCATGCTTAATAGCTGAGGACTCTTGCAGTATTGTAATCATGCTCACCCTGGACAGCAGTTAGAAATATTCGGTTAGGCCTGGTAAAGTGCTTTCTCAATGTCTTACCTCAGGGAGGAAGATTTCTCAAAGCTCTTAGGCAAGCCTAGACACCACAGAGCTTAAAGTGACAGTGCTGCCAAGATTACTGCAGCACATCAAAACTACCAGAGACGTCGTTTGTAAAATGACCTTCCACTAGAAAATGTGTATTTTATTGAGAAGTAATGGTAAACAAGGCAGTAAGACGAAAACAGCTTGTTCTTGGTGAATGTTGGTTAAATATGGCGACCGCAGAAAAAGTCGGTGTCTATAAGTCGTTCATTGGTAAGAATCACCCTTTCAATATCAGTGTTGAATCTTTTGCTGTTTTAATTTTAGAAAGTGTTTCTGTAATGAAAAATACATTTTTGGTTGGGGATTGCCTTTTAGTGATGCTGCATGTAATCGCATGGATGGTTTTCACAGCAGCTGCAGGATTAGGTAAACAGCACATTTTTTTCTGTTAAAAATGTCACATTAAATGTAACGATTTCATTCATTTTGATCAATCACACATTAGGCGTATTGCACATAGATGTAATTAGATATTATTACATTATTATTATTATACAGTATTATTGTACATTGTAACGATATGTGGTGAAACCATAAACATTTAAATCCAAGATCTTTGCTTAAATATTCAACAATCAGCAAAAAGCACCACAGCATCTGTAGCTGATCTAATATGATAAAAATGAAAAGCATAATGTTCCTGAGAAAGTGTCAGAGAAACCTTGACTGTAGATTTATTGTTTTATGCAGTTCCTGATTACCTGCATCATGTTCAAATTATAGGGGCCATTCATTTCCACGAGTGTCCTATCCAGCCTCACATCCCCATCTATCTGTTTATGATCGGAACATGTGGTGTCATTTCCCTGGTGTTGGTCTACCTTAAGAACACCCTGCATGAAGGCATCCTGAGTCAGCTCTGCACCATCTGCATTTTCTGCATCCTGCTCTTCAGCGTCTGCTGGATCCTTACTGGTAAGAAAGAATGATGAATAGGAAAGATGAATGAAAAAAGGAATGAAAGACTAGAATGCAGTTTCTAAGCTGCCATATGATTTGTGTAGATTTGTGTAGTTCCTTAGGATTAAATGTAAAACTGTTAAAAGGGAAGTGCAAACACGGCTCAGTTAGCTGTGCCATGAAGCTCCGGTAACCCACAGATTGTGACTAAGTCATGGGTTCGATTCCCAAGACTGCTATGCACCACTGACGTACCCCGAGCAAGGTACCGTCCCCACACCCTGCTCCCCGGGCGCCGTGTTCCTTGCTGCCCGCTGCTTCACTTGGTGAATGGGTTAAATGTAGATGAAGAATCGTGTGCTGTTCACACTGTGTGCAGTGGTGTTCAGTGACAGAATGTTCAGTTTTTATATGGAAACAGAATGCAATAAAGGCACCCTAACCTGCAAAACACAACTTCAGAGGCTGCAGAAGCCCACATGAGATATGTTTTTTTGTGAGAAAAATCTATGTAGAGACTACAACAGGAAGCTGTGTGATCATTATAAAGGATATCAGGTGGCTCAAAAAGTCTTCAGTTTTGCATAACAAAGAATTATGTACTTTTATGTTGCAGACAGGCCAAAAGAAAGACATCTGGCAATATCATGCAATAAACGATTAAAAGTCAGTTAATGACTTTAATAACAGTATTAGTACCTCATTTTGTTGTTTATAATAGTTTTCATTTTCGTTTCAGGAACCTTCTGGGTTTATTCCATATATCCTTCAAACTACGACTCTTCAATTGCGAGACTCTACTGTCAGAGGACCCTTTACCTGTTTGCATTTTGGTTCAACAATTTGTGCTTCTTGTGTGTGTTTGTAGTATTTACTTGCTGCATGTCTTATCTCCTGTACAGGTGTGTAATGGTGGCATTCTGTTGATAAATTTCTTTTTATATTTGATAATTGTGGCAAACAAGTAAAAAAACAAAACAAAAAAAAACAAGTATATTTACATTGTACTTTATATGAACAAAAGTATTGGGATGCATGACCCTTACACCAACAGGGACTTTAATGACATTGCATTCAAACACCTCAACCTTAATATGGAGTTGGTCGTCCCTTTGCAGCTACAACAGCTTCCACTCTTCTTGGAAGGTTTTCCACAAGATTTTGAAGTGCTTCTGTGGAAATTTGTGCTCATTCATTCTGTAGAGCAGTAATGAGGACAGGCACTGATGTTGGGTGAGAAGGCCTGGCTCACAATCTCCATCCCAGTTCATCCCAAAGGTGTTGGATGGGGTTGAGATCAGGGCTCTGTGCGAGTCAGTCAAGCTCTTCCACACCAACCTCATCCAACCATGTCTTTATGGAGCTCACTTTGAGCACTGGGGCACAGTCATGCCGGAATACAAAAGGGCCTTTCCCAAACTGTGTCCACAAAGTTGGAAGCACGGTGTCCAAAGCATTTCACTGGAAGTAAGGGGTCACCTGAATTCAATAAATAAGAGGTGTTCTAATTATTTTGTCCATTGTTTGTAATGAGAGTCCTCGTACATACATGAAAAATAAATAGCCTGATTTTGGCCAATCACCACCCTCAGGTCCAACAAACTCAGAGACCACTGACGCCGCAGCACCTCAACCAATCAACTGCCTCGGAACACGACGCGTGAAGTTCCAAACAGAGATTATTTTTCCCACCCGTAACCTAAGAGGGTCCCTATCTGATTGGCTAGTAAGTTTCGTCGAACTGCCTGTAAGCCAATCATAGCGCAGAAGGCGGGACATGACGGAAACGGGTGGGAAAAATATCGCAACGGCGCACCAAAACATTCGTGCCGGCTTGATAGGTTTATGTCATGTCAGGGTTTTTTTTAGCCAGTTCTTGCTTCTTGCGGAATGTTTTTGCAACTCTCTAAAACTGTATAGAAAACATCTTCTTTAGCCGAGATGGCTGGTAAGTACATACATGTTCAGAGTAAAAAAGAATGTTTATTTGACCTGTGGATAGCCTGTAGCCCCGTGGATGCCGTGCTGGTAACCCGAGCTGCCGGTTTAGCCTAGCCAAACCCAGTCCAGTTCATTCCTGTGGAGAATAAAGGAAGGTGACCACGGTGGCAGACAGGCTTAGCTGGAGTTCTCCCTTTTATACTTACACCCTGCCATTCACACTGTTCCACTGGACATCCACGAATCTGGGAGATCAGGGTCTATTTGGCTGGGTCAGGACTGTTACCTGTTGCACTGAATTGGAGATTTTGCTGGTAGACAGAGGACAGGGGAAACTGTAGGATCGACAATATAGAAAGAATAAGAATAAGAAAAAACGTCATAAATAAATACAGTTATATATATATGTCTAATGGTAAATTATATATATATATTAGGGGTGTAACGGTACACAGATATCACGTTCGGTACGTACCTCGGTTTTGGGGTCATGGTTCGGTACAGCAAAGTTATGCAACAAAAAGTTATAAAGAATGAGGCTTGGTTTGTTTTCGTTTTTTTCTTTATTTGTTTATTTGTCATCAGTTATTTGATTATTAGTGCCAATGACATAATATATATTTTTTTTTAGTGTGAAAGTGTTCAGTATCAAATCGTTACCTAATATGCTTTAGGTAATTTCAGGAACCTTTAGAACCAGTGGTACGGATCAGCACAGTTAAGTCCACCACTATTATAGACATCCTAAACGGTACAGAAGGGGAGAGTATGTAACAATGTAACAATATAACAATACTTGTTATATTAGGCAGCTCAATATCAATAGAAGAATCCCCTTCCAAAGTGCTTTCCATTAATTACACCTTTAAATGACAAGATCGTTGTGAGAAGCCATTTTTAAGCTTTTAAGAAGCAAATTACTTTACCAGGTCTACTGGAAATTGCATATTCTCTTCTCTTACACATAACTTTTTATATTAGGGCAGCTGGTGGCCTAGTGGTTAAGGCATTTGCCCTGTGATCAGAAAGTCCAGGTTTGATTCCCAAGACCGCTAGGCACCTCTGAGGTACCCTGAGCAAGGTACCATCCCCACACACTGCTCCCTGGGCGCTGTGTTCCTGGCTGCCCCCTGCTTCACTTGGTGATTGGGTTAAATGCAGAGGAAGAATTTCGTCCTGTTCACACTGTGTGCTGTGGTGTGTTCACGTATGACCAAATGATCACTTTCACTTTACCAGAGAACTAAAAGATGCTGACAAATAAAACTTTATGCATTTTGTTTTCTATCCAACCTGTAGTTCTTTTAAGAACCTCCTAATTTACCATTAGACACACAGCTAGAGTTTCAGTAATTGTAACAAATGTAGTGCAACACTCTAAATCTAAATAAAAATGGAAAGTTTTGGGTGTTTTACTAAGGCAGAGTGACGGCTGTCCATTTAGAACTAATCAGAAAAGGAATGTGATGTCCTACTTGACTTATTTATTTAGTTAAATGGACTTTTTAACTCAATAATTGCCAAGCTCCTTAATGTTGCTTCTCACATGCGCTGGTTTGTTGTACTGGTCAAGTTGCAGAACTGGTCGCAAAGTGCTTGCAGGCACGTGAAATGGCTTATTGTCCCTATAGCCACTTTCCAGTTGGCGCTGCAATCTTGACATCAGGAGGGACCATAATCACAGGTAAAATACAAATGATAAATTATAGATGGGCAGTTCAAGTTCTGCAATATCTGCTTAGAGTTCTTCCAGTTTTAGCAAAGACAGTTTAACCATTAACTGTCTTCAGCTACAGTCACATACCCTAAAATGCTATTTGTGTATGTGTGTGTATATTTCAGGCTGTAATGTAGAGAATGCTTCCTATGGCCTTACAGTATGTGCTGAGAGGACAGCTATACAGAGAGCTGTAGCTGAGGGTCACAGAAGTTTTACAGCAATAGCAGTCACATGGTATGGTACATGTTTTCATATACAATACAAGCAATAAAAATACTGTTTGATAAGTATATTGAATAGCAGTAGATTCTGTTCTGTGTTGCTGAATGAAACATGGCCAAGCTAGCCTTTATCTACAAATCTATTGTCTTATAGCAACTGTTGCAGAGTTGGACAAGTTGTACAAGAATGTTGGCAAAAATTCCGCTCAACCTAATAAAAATTGTAGTACATTTTGTTTAAAGCATAACACTGAGGATCCAGTTGATAATACTGCTAAGTTGAACCATGTTGTTGTTGCCAATCAAATTATTTGAATTGGATATTAGCCAATATTTTGTAAACTTGTCCAACCTACCAACAGTTGCTACAGAAAACTTCATTTGAGGTAGGAGTGTGGGTCATTTACATTACCAATTAAATTACGTTACTGGAGTGGACACAAATTTAAAATGCTAGGCAATTGTTCGTAATGATGATGTTGAACAGTAATGCTTTTGCTTATTGCAGTGATATTAAAGATAGTTTTGTAGGACCCTGTGGGGCTTGTCGACAGGTCCTAATGGAGGTGAGAGCATCCACTTTAAAGTCATGTTACATTAGTAGCATTTGTAGTATTGTCTCTTATCATTGTTTTAATATTTCTGTTTTAATAAGTATTTATTCTGTCATTCATACTGTGATATGTTTATATTGCATTCGCTGGCTGTGAATTTTGTTCATTTATTCATTTCTTTCCTTCTCATACTGCCAGTTTGGTACAGAATGGGACATTTACCTGACCAAACCAGATGGTTCCTATAAGAAAACAAGCCTGAGGGACCTCCTGCCATTAGCCTTCAGCCCAGCTCACCTGGCAAAAGACTGAGTTTCAGAAACCTCTGAAATTCTCTGTTTTCGTTCACATTAAGGGACAACAAAATTATAGAGTGTTGAAAATATCAGACCTTTTACATGGTTTCTTTTTGCCATACTGAATAGCTTGACATAAACTGACCTGTGGCCTCATTAATAAAATTTTCGTAAAACTCAAAAGTGTACGTGCAACCAAAAGGCGATGCAAAATACGCTTTATAAATCGCACTCTACTATGGGGGGGCGCTAGAGAGCACCACATGGTGTGGACGTAAATTCAGAGAGCGCCCTCAAAGCCTTGACAAATTTGTGTTTTCTATTTTTATCGTGAAAGTTTGCTCGTCACTATATAGCAGTGAAATAAACCCGATTCATCAAAGAAAGACGATTCATCAACTTTCCTCGGGTAATCAGCCGGCTGAGAAACTGCCATCGAGTGAAAGCGAAGCGGATGGTGATGTCCGCTCGGACACAGATTGAACTGTCATTCTGTCGGTGATTCAACCTATGAGTAATAGTGTGAACGACAGATTTAATTTGCTGGAAGGTACTTTATCTCAACTGCAAACGACACTTTCTGAAACCACCTCGCGTATTGCTGATCTTGAGGGTGCTAAAGCTGAGCATGAAGCCTGCATTTCTAAGCTTGCAGTTAACAAGGCCCTGCGTGCTAAATTGGATGATCTCGAGGGTCGCTCTCGACGAGCGAATATCAAGATCGTGGGGTTACCTGAGAACGTGGAGGTGGGTCGTCCAACCGAGTTTGTGGAGCAACTCATCCCGAAACTCCTGGGTACTGAGAACTTTCCAGAACTAATTAAAGTTGACCGCACACACCGTACCACCTTTACCGTCAAGAGGAGGATGCCCCGAACCATGATCGCGAGGATACATCATTATCCGGTCAAAGAGACGATTCTGTGTCTCGCGCGGCAACATGCCTCTTTAAAATTCGGTCTATGCACCTCACTGTCTTAAAGACCGACCTCGTCTTATAGTCAATGATATGGACAGACTTGTCAGGACATTATGCCCCACTCCCTCCAGCAAACGGGAAAAGGGGTTTAAGATGTATATCGGCAGCTACATCGACAATTATGAGGGTAAGTCGTTATGACATAGCAGCTAGCGTTAAAATGCTATCGTTTTGATGGCTGAAGTCAAATGTAGCTGTTTTGTTTGAATATGACCGACAGATTTGTTAGCTCAACTCAACTTTAAATTCTGAGTTCTAAGTTTTCTTTCATATTTAGATACTATTAAGATTCTGTATAAAAATGTAACGTTACTGTCTCAAATTGTGTGTTCATTGTCCTGCCTCCCAGTGTCAATGAAAAACAAGGTAACAGGAGAGGTCAGCGTGAGGGCAGTCTGTCATAGATCGATGAGGAAAAGTGAAAAGCCACACGACTTGAGAGTAGGGTCATTATTAGGGTTAGGGTTAGGCAAGCTGATAAAGTGCTTGTCAGCTTAAACGTAATATTATCCAAGCAAAATATGTGATATTTCTAAGAATTAATATATTTTGATATTTTGTCTGTTATCCTCATTTAGAATTTAACATAATTGTTCTCATTAATGCTTTAGCTGTCAACCAATATCTCACCCAAGCTTCTTTTTCTCCCTAGATGGTCTTAAATCACTCAAAACCTGTTGTTTTGGTGAGCACACATTGTTCCTGTGTGGCAGGCTGTGTCTTATGCAATCTTTTGGTTGCACTTCTTTATCAGACTGCTCATTATTCGCAGCTAAACATTCCTGCTGTATCCCCGGTGCAGAGCTGCACAGACACTGAGCAGATCTGGCATAAACCAAGGACACTGGTAAGTCCACTGGTTTGGTATAGTGAATTTTACTTTATACATATATATATATAATGCCGAATCTTGCCATGTTGAGAGTATCAGAGGTGTACAAGGACTTTACCCCTTCACTTGCTCCCTTGGTAACAATAATGGGCATGTCGGCTGCTGTCCCGTTAGTCCAGTCTGCTTTTGGACCTGTCCAGGCAGGGAGCGTGCTGTCATTTCAGCAGAAACAACAGGCAATGCGGGAATTCATCAACATCCCATCTGCCCCTGCCTTACCTTCCCTTCCAATCCACAGCTATAGGGTCAAACTTGTGCCTGTTCTATCAGCACAGGAACATTTGCATTTGAAGTCTCTGGAGGTGCCATTCAACATGGCACACAGGATAGAAGCTGCTACACAAGGGCAGAGTTCATGCCAGGAGTGGCATTGTCTGAGAAGAATGAGAGTGACATCTACACGTTTCCGTGAGGTATGCCATGTTCGTGGACATACACCTGCAGAGAATCTGGCTGAGAGGATTCTAAGGGGGTCTGGTCAGACCCAGTACTTGAGGAGAGGTATTGATATGGAGCCACTCGTAGTTAAAGAGTATTGCACGCTTAAAAATGTGAACTATTCACCATGCGGGTTCATTGTACACCCTGATGCTCCTTGGCTAGGTAGCTCTCCCAAGATACTGCTAATGTGCACATGTGTTTACATGTGTGTATGTTTTATTTAGTTATTTATGTATCTATTTATTTAAATGATTGTGAATTAATGTTATAGCTAGCTGTCATAAGAAATATATACACCACACACGTATGACTGAATATTCAAATAAACTAAAAAGCCATTTGCATACTGAATTTTAGTCTTGTCTTTCACCAAGCTACTTATTTTCTTAACTCGAAAAGAGCACTTAGATCCTCCAACCAAATGTAGCCGAGGTCCCGTTTGAAGTATAGAGGAGATCAAGCTTTTGTAGTGGCAGCCCATAGACTCTGGATTTTGCTGCGATTGCAGGTTTAAGTATGGCTGCTGTAACAAAGGAAGGAGACAAAGGCTGGATTGTAAACTTTTTTTTAATGAACCAACTGCTCAAGAAGAATATCAATCATCAGATATCAGTAATGAAAGAATGTTGGTACCAGTTCTAAACTGAGAACCAGTTTCTAAATAGCAGAGAGGAAGGTGTTTGACAGCAGAGCTCGGTGCAGGATAACCTGGGTGTCTCGATAATTCTAAAATTCCTCTGGCAGGTAGGCTTGTACAGTCTCTTTTGTCAACCAAATTCGCAAGGAGCCTAAAAGAAAATAGAGGAAGTTGGCCCAGGTTGTTATGATGCGGCTCACTGTGGTGCTTGAGGCCCAAACTTTCTGCTTGAGGCCCAAAGCAAGATGCATCATGAAGAGAAAGAATTCATCAATTGCAGGAAGAGCCAGAGTCTTCACAGATAGCCCAGTCTCCCTGTCTCCATGTTCGATGATGGTTGGTAAAAACTATATATGAATAATAGTTACAGACAAAAGAGTTTTACATTGTGTAAAAGCGAATGTCCTCATCAGATCCCATGAATCTCTCAAGGCCAAATAATTGGGGGTTTAATCCTACCCTGCTTTTGGACTCTGGGTTCTGTGAGCATTTATTGCTGAGTTTCTTAAATTAATGATGCGGGCAAAGTTTCGGATTCAATATTATGGGAAACTCTAAAGTCTGTCCTCAGAGGACATATTATTTCTTATGAATCCAGTCTTAAAAAACAAAGAGAGAAACGTCTTCTAGAAATTGATAATAGTCTCTGCTGAGGGTTCGCTTGGTCATATTTTTTGGGCATGCCCTAAAATCTGTGAATTCTGGTCAGTAGTTTTTCAATTTCTTTCAGAAGTTTATGCTTTTGAGCTTCCCTTAGATCCTGCAACTGCTGCTCTTGGCTGGTCAGTCTCCTTGCAGCATCTTAACAAAGCTTTCCGAGTGCCTATACAGTATGGTATGATGATTGCCAAAAAATCCCTAACCCTAACCCTAATTTACATACCCTCTTCACCCACGGTCGGCTTTTTTTTTCTTCCAAAATGTTCACACGCATGGGTCAGAGTTTGCGTACATATGCGCACATTCTGCCGTCAAGTTGTTTTCTATAGATTGCAATATATGCGAAGGAAGAGGCGGACGCATCTTTTAGGTCCCGTTTTGTGCACCGGTTATAAATGAGGCCCCTGAGGCTTTGACCATTTGTCATTCTATATCCTTCAGTTTTAATAGGCAAAAGAATAAAAATGAAACCTTTAAATAATACTCATCTGCTAGATATTCACATTATTGTTCATACTGAGTTGTGATCTAGAAGCTAGATGATATAATAATGATCAATATCAACTCATTTATTAGCACTGACTAACCAACCAAAGTTTCACTCTAATGAAAAACAGCCTTTGTTGAATCGTGTGAGCAAATCAGAATGTAGCCAAAGCAGTGCCACAAGAGGGCACTACAGGCACGAGGTCATGCATCCTTCACAAATTGCCTGTGCATCCCTTGAACTGGCAATAATTCAGTTTTGTTTTCAGGAAGGAAGAGCACGAAAACAAATGAGTCATTTTCTTTTAGCTAATCAAATATATAAGTAAATCACATACAAAGCAATAACATAAGGTGTCAACACCGCCATATATGTCATTATTTTAAGACTATTAAATTGCCTTACTTAGTATTGGTGTATATAACCAGGTTTAGAAACCAGTGAAAGAGAAATCTAACAAGGGGACCACTGTATATTGCATAAAAAAGATTGGTTTTCCTGCAGTGTTATTATAGATCATTTTTTATAAATGTTCTATTTTGATGGGACTGGGCTGTAGACAAATATATATTTATTAACTATTATTAATTCCCCTCTTTTAAGATAAATATCTTTTGCATTGTACATCAGTTCTATTATTCCTTTAAATAATTTGCTGGAACTATATAAGGGACGTACAAGAAACGAAAAGAAAAAGAAAGTATTCAGTAGAGAAAAGGCAGGCTGTTGCTCGGTTGGGGTAGTTCCTGTGCCCTCAGTGCCCCTTGGACTGTTTGAAATTCTCCTCTGCGACATGGCAGGGGCCTACGTTCTGCTCTGTCACCCGGGAAAAACACTCTGACATTGTTCTCTGTGAGTAGTGGAGGGAGACAGAGAAAAAGGGGAGGGGTGAAATAAAAGAGCGAGAGAGACTGGAAAAGAGAACAAATGGCAAAAAGGAAAACCGTTCAAGCTAGACTTTGCTTCCATTACGAGAGGAAAACACTTCACCGCTCTCTACATCACTGTATATTATAGGGAGATTTGTGATTTTGTAATCTTTTACAGAAATTAAACTCTTTAATACATTTCTGAAAAAAAACCCAAAACATTTTACTCTTTTCATTTAGATCTTAAAAGCCATTGTTCCTTTTTCTCTTTTGTGTATTTTTACTTGCCAATCAGTCGAGTTCTCATATGTTTGATCAAATTAAACATCCAATCACTCTCACATCAGCTTACAGTGAAACTATGCTACTTCTTTTTAAACAATGAGCTGCTCCACCCATTAGTACACAATGACTGATTGCTCACTTATGACTGATTGCTCACCCAACAAGCTTACAGGGTCAGGCGTGAGCAGCTCGTGGCTCTGAGGAAGATGAAGAGCAGGACGGCAGTGTGTTGTGGCAGAATGGAGACTGAGTGCAGTGTTATGAGTTACATTACACTGTGTTTGCAGCAAACTACTACTCATTTACTCATTAGTGTGTGATTTATGTTCAAGTGTCCATTCATTTTACAAACATTGAAGAGTGTCGAAAGGAGTTAAGACAAAGTGGTTTTGTTTGCAGGGGTTTAAAATACAAAATTAATTACACTGTTATTTTGGTAGATTTGTACTTTACTCCAGTATTACTGACACTGCATACGTCTTATATTATATTATAGTTATATTTCAAAGACATACTTTTTACTCCATTTCATTTGACTTTTCAGAGCACTCATATCTTAACAGCCAGAAGACTTGTTTATTTATCATTTACTGGATACATTAATACAATTAAATTCATGTCAGTGTAAAATAAACCCTGTAGCTGCGATAACCTGCCGTTGTGAGAGGACTTTTATTACACACCAGCAGACACAAATCTCAGGTCTCTACACCATACTTGAGATACTTGTACTTGAGATACTTGTCTGCTCAAGTACAATTGAATTGAACTTTTGAAGGCATGTGAAACATTACCCACTCTTTTACCTTCTGCTTTCCACCATGACCTTTATCCTTGGTTGCAGAGCTTCAAATTGTTCCCAGCGTTAAAGATCACATTCTAAAGATCAGCATAAACATCACATGACTCTTAATTGATCTTTATATGTAATTTTGTAAACTGTTTAAATGTATGATGTATTAGGACTGCGTTTTGGTACATAAACCAATAAAATACTAGAAAAAGTAGAAAGTGTGCCCTTTAACACAATCTGTCCAGGGAAAAACTTGTATATTGTCATTTTAATGGAGAATTTGTGTTTAATAGATATAGAAAATTAGATCAGATGCTTTTATTGTCACTGCATTATTAATACAATGAAATTACAATAACTCACCACAGTGGTATTAATCATCATGCTACATGAATAAACATAATTAGATTCATACACCACAAACAGCATTTAACAGCAGCCAAGGCAGGTAAGAGGCATGTAATGGTCCTAATTGTATTATAGTTTTTTGGGACACTTGGTGACGATGGGTGTGAAAGCAACTGGTCACACCCATCGTCACCAAGTGTCTCAAAAAGCTGGTCCTGATCACATCAAAAGCAGTTTCGATTCAACTTTTGACAACCACCAATTCGCATACAAGGAGAACAGGTCTACGGTGAATGCCATCATCATTACCTTACACACTGCACTGCCGCGCCCGGAGCTCAGAGGGTGCTACATGTGGATGCTCTTTGTAGATTACAGCTCCACTTTTAACACAATAAAACCAGCTATTCTCATCAGGAAACTGCTGGAACTAGCCTTGCCTCTCACCTCTGGACTTTCTCTCCAACCGCCCCCAAGCTGTTATGTTCCTATGCTGAAGTAAAATTGTGCATTGGGGCAGCTGGTGACTTGAGGTTAGGGAGTTCCCCGTGATCAGAAAGTGGGGCTTCGAGTCTCAGGACTGCTAGTGGCACCAATGAGGTACGCTTGAGCAAGGTACTGTCCCCGCACACTGCCTCACTTGGTGAATGGGATCATTGCAGAAAAAGAAATCCATATTGTTCACATTATTTGGTGAGTTTTTGCGTGAATATAAAGGGCACCGTCAAAGTCACCATAAGGATGACCCTCAATTTTGTCTTTATTTTTACGTTTATAAACCATTTAATGTAAATCATTTCCCGTTTGACTTTCACTATAGTGTTTCACTATATAGTCTTTAATCTATATTCTAAGTAAGCTTAAAGTAGTGTCTATTCTTTCACTGTACTTTTGCCACCAATGCTGACATGTGACCTCAAGACATACAAGAGATTCTTTTCACAAATATAAATGATAACACAAAGATAAAGTGGAACCAAGCACAAAGACACATCAATAAGAAAAAAGAAGGGAGGGGGCTGACGAGGCACCGTTTCCCCTTCTCATGAGACAGTCTAAGAGAGCAGTTATGAGGGGTCAGGGCAGCTGTAACTGTGAGATAAGCGAGATGCAGTGAGAGTGCAATTACTGCCTTCAGCAAATACAGGACACACTCCGTCTCTCACACAATATCTTGTGTACACAGTCTCACAGTTTACAACAGTTAACACAGTCTCTAAATGTATAGCGTCTAAATATGGATCGAAGGTGTATTTTAACATAGCACAATTATATGAGTTTTAACGTAAAAATCCCCTACAATTAGGTTTAAACTCATGTCTGACCAATGCCTGTACAGTACAGTTCAAGCTCAGTAAACGGTCTCCCTCAGAAGCTTGTAAGGGGAAGGAAAAGTCCCTTAGGGTAAAAATGAGACAATGCCTTATTGTGTAAGATGGCCTTGAAGGCCGGGCTGGAAACAAGTTTCTTTTTTCAGAAGCCAAGAGGTTGGGGTAAAAAAAATCAATCAGTGGGTTGTATTAGAAAAATGGGTGTTGAATTGCAGGCCTATAAGAACTCCCACGGTCCACAGCTGTAATCTTTAAATAAAACAGGACCGTTGTATCCCTCTTTTTTTGGTTTTGTAAAACGTTTCATACTTTTTGTTCCAATTCTCCACAACATCATCAGATGTATGCAATGGTTTAGGCGCCCCAGGTCAAAATATATATTTTATTGATTTTCTAAATAAAATGACTTATGGCCAAATTAATGCACAGTTACTGTTTATTCGTTGTTTATTTTACTGTAGTAAAAAAAAAAAAACAGTAAAGCAAATATGCAGCAGTTAGGAAACATTTTCTACTACTTTCTGTTAAGCAAATAGAAATTGTCCACGAAAGTGGCATACGGTTCTCTGTAGAGATTGTGTTAAAGGACCCATATCCTACTTTGTATTTTATTGGTTTATGTACCAAAAACAGTCCTAATTCATTTTTAGCTGACCATTGCTAGCACCTCTTTATCCTGAGTTAAACAGGCTATTTTGGTTGATGGCCCTTTAAGGCTGATGCATGTAAATTTCTCCTGTTTTGATTCCCTACTCTACTGTGCCTCATTCAAAAAGCAGTCTGGAAGCTTCCATGCAAATAGATGAGGGTAAATGGGCCTTAAGCCAAAATGATTGATTCCTTTAGTTCCTTTGTTTTAATGACTATATACAAAATATGAAAATGGGCTGTGCTTTGAAGACTATATGGGCTAGGAATTATTCTTGAAACTTTATATATGTTTACATTACTCATCAAATTAATTTTCTTTTAAAATCTAAGTAAATCTGGTTTTCCATGAAATGGGCCCTTAAAATGTATTTTATCAGTATCAACAAAACATGGAATTCAGCTATCATATAACTGTCAATAAACTACATGGACAACATATACAGCCCTGAGCAGGACATACAGTGAGCCCAGGACGTTCTAGAATGGAACATGAAAGAAATATAACCACTGCATGGGGGTCAAAATATCAACGTTTTTATTTTTGCCATAAGCCAAACTGTTAATGAACACAAAAAGAGTTTTTATTGCACACCAACAAAACAAACATGAATAAAAATTCTTATAAGTGGGAATTTTGCATGTAAGTGTGTTCTGTCTGCCTTGTTCTGTGTCCAAGTTCACTTTTCAAATTTAATTCTTGTTAGTTTGAGTAAACAAAAAAAACAAAACAAACAATTTCATCATTAGTGCTCCTTATGAACTCAAATGAAGAAAATGTGCTTAGAAATACTGGCTCATATACGAAAAAAACACACTGTCACACAGTGGCAGAGTTATCTCAGGATATCAAAAAACACAAACGGGAAAACAGCACCCCTCTAGAAGGCCTGAGCCAAAACCAGTTCCCTCCAGTTTTTATCATTTTTTCCCTAATGCCCTTCAGAGCAGGGTTTCGAGAGCTGGATTAGACAGGCTGGAGTAAGTCCACCCTAACTCCTGCTGAATATCTCTGCAAAGCCCAACTGAGCCATGAGAAAACAAACTTCTTTCTGTGGGGAAGGATGCTTATAGTGTGTAAATAGTGCATATGGAACTGTTTAATGGAGAATGCCTTGAAGTTATGGCACCATCCTGGGATAGAGAGAAAAATTAGGGCAAAGGATGATCGAAAAAGAAAAGAGTGTGATTGTGAGATCTGTAAGTAAGTGTGTGTGTGTGTGTGTGTGTGTGTGTGTGTGTGTGTGTGTGTGTGTGTGTGTGTGTGCGCTGAAATAACTACACTGTACTATGCTCTGTTCATGTGTATTATCGCTTATAAATAGTACATTTTGGTTGCTTGTTTTTTAAGCTTAAATGGGAATAGATTACTATCAAATACTGCATCAAATCATTCAGAGTGTTTTGAAATAAAGCACTGTAGAGAATGCATGTAGTTGAACTGTCTTTACAATAGTGGTAACAGGAACTAGGAGTAAATAACACAGCCATTTTATTTACTACAAAAAAATAACTGGTGAACCTACAAGTGCATTCAAAGATTTTAGATTTATTATGGGTATTAGTAAATGGTAACACTTGTAAGATGAAAGTGTAATGGTACATTATTTTCCTACAAAGTCTTAAATGACACTTTCACCATTTTATTTTAGAAAATGTATTCACTGCCACTGTGAATCTGTATGTTTCTCTATAGTAGAATTCTGTTTAAATGATGGCCCCTGTTTGACTGTTATTAAATCTAGTTAGAAGCTGCATGTTTCTCAATATGAAAGCTTCGGTCCCAGGATCAAAATCTTTTGGTTGTTCCTCGCACAAGACTGAAAACCAGGGGGGGCAGAACATTCCAGTCTGTGGCACCAAGGTTGTGGAACACTCTTCCTTTGAAACTTCGTTCTGCTGATTCTGTAGAATCTTTT
>JBBJLR010136455.1:0-16814 GCA_037577145.1 Brachypetersius gabonensis | reverse complement strand
ATATATACACACACACCTGATTCTGATATATATTTGCACACAATAACGTGGATGTGTTAGATTTTTAATGAGCTACAGAATGCCTAGAATTTAATTTAATAGGATGTCAGACATGTTCTTTCATCTTATAAAGGAGACTTGATAATTTGACAGATTTTTCATTTCTTTCAATGTTTTAACTAGAATAAAAATCAGTTTATGAAATGAATAAAAAATCTGTGGTGTGCAGAAACGTTTGATGTATACTGCTCTGGATAAGAGTATTTGTTAAATACTATGAATATAAATGTAAATTCTACATGAAATGTTCCAACCTAAAGGCCAACCGTTGTTTTCAGACGACGCCTTTAACACAAACAGAAGTTAAAGGGTTTTAGCAGTGATAAACTAAAATAAAGCCACTTATCTGAGGTCAGATATGAGCTGGGATAAAAGGCGTGGGATTTTTCCTCTTTACTGACGGAGTGAACGGTGGCTTTTGTGAGTCGAGACACTTTGAAGTGTGTGGGAGGCAGTAAAGCATTTTTTTTTATAAGGAGAGCATTGAAAATACTTATCCAAACCAAGGACACACACACACCTGACAGATTCGCCCACATGCCGATTAAAGAGTCTTGTTTCTCTTGCCTGCTTCATGAAAATATAACAGACTGAAATCTGTGTGTCCTCCCCTCGCCCCCTCTCAGCTGCTGAAGTGGCTCCAGAGTCCTGCTACCAGCTGAACGTTCGAGGCACACAAGACGGGTACTGCAGACACCCTGCGCCACAGAAGTACATTGGCTGTCAGGAGAAGTAAGCCAGAACATACAGTGCTGTGCAAAAGTCTAAGTCCCCCAGTCCCCTGAAGCAGCGAGGGTCTTTGTGCATTTCACTTTAGAATAAACACCAATAGTGAAAAGAATCTGGATCAGTTTTGTGTGTAAAAAGTAAATAGTTTTGTGTATAAACAGTGAAAAAAGGATCCAGATCATGCAGTGTCTCATCTTACCTGCTTATCAGTTTGTTTTATCCTATACAAACACCCACAGGACTTATTTGATCCAACACTCATTTCCCCTGCAGGGATATTCTGTGTGGGAAACTTTTCTGTTCTAATGGAACAGTGAACCCGCTCTTCGGGAGTGGAGTGACACTCAACTCCTGTAAAACTACCGACTTTCAGGACCCCACCATGGACTATGGACAAGTCCAAACCGGGACAAAGTGTGGAGACAGACAGGTCAGAGAAATTAACACTCATCTAACATTCAGAGTAAAGGGAAAGTTGATTGGTGGGTATGAAGCGCGTTTGGTTAAAGTTTGGTGACAGTTGATTGGCAGGTATAAACTGATAAACCAATAAATTGATGAAATCTGATTGGCAGGTATAATAAAAAGCTTAATCAGAGACCCCAAATTATACAGTTAGCATGATGCTAATTGGTGGTGTATTAGGTTCCGTTACTTGTTAACTACATTAAGCTTTGTGTTCTTTATATATTGTGCAGTTGCCAAAAAGGTCTTGGCTGATTTTTTACCATTCACTTTCATTACAGAAATGTTACAACAGAAATGTGAACTAAAAAAGCCACCCATTTCTTTATTAAACTCTGATTGCCCACAGAGGTATAAACATATTCAGCAGTCAGCCAGTAACAGAACACAGAAAGTGCAGCTCACCTGTTCTGATGTTTCCAGGTCTGCAGTAACAGTGAGTGTATGGAGCTGGAAATGGCCTATGGAGAACCCAACTGCTCTAGAACGTGCAGAGGACATGCGGTGAGCTTCAATACTAGTTCACACTCAAAACTGAAATAGAGCTGTTTAGTATCTCTAATAGACTCACTTGTTTGGTTTCTGACACTGTACAACTCTAAAACCATGGACTAAAGTAGACAGATGAGTAGAGAAGTGCCTTGGGGTAGGGAGTTATCCTGTTTGTCAGTGAGTCATCTCTTGAAGTTGATGTTGGAAGCAGAAAAAGGTGTGAAAGGATCTGAGGCACTTTAGGAACCCCTTACGAGACCTGCCATGTTGGAGATGTTCAGTCATTCAGACATCACAGTTTGGTTCTCAGTGTTCAGTGGTCAGAACCCACCAAAAGCTCCCAGTTGCCTGCCGCATCAAATTCAAAATTCTTCTCCTTGCTTTTAAATCTTTAAATGGCTTAGCTCCCTCCTATCTTTGCAGTCTACTTCTCCCCTATATGCCAACCCGCTCACTACGTTCTTCTGATTCTGGTCTTCTCACTGTCCCTCAGTTTCGCCTCTCCTCCATGGGGGGCAGATCATGCACGTAAACTTTGTAACTCTCTACCACGCTCACTCCGTTCTGTTAATATCTCAGAATTTAAATCATTACTCAAAACTCATCTGTTTTCTGAATGCTACACCAACTAACTGCTTTGTCCTACCTACCTGTCGTGCTTTTCTTCTGATTATGTTTTGTTCTTTCCAGTTTGCTGTTTCTGACTTTTATCTATTTGCTGATATTTGTCTGTTTGTACCATCTTTCTATACTACATGCATTGCATTGTAAAGAGTCCTTGAGCTCTGGAAAGGCGCTATATAAATAAAAATGATTATTATTAAAAGAAGGAAGGAAGGAAGGAAAACCGCAGAACCGGTGACAGGGTTCACTGATGATCGTGGGGAGTGAAAACCATCCCTTCTGTCCTGCTCCCACAGAAGATCTGCTGTTAAACAAAGTGCTAAAGACGTTCCTGCGGTTCTGGTAGAAAGGGCTCAGAACACACAGTAGAGGTCCCCCTTCTGCACAAGGGGCTGCATAGCTGCAGATCAGAGTCCCCATGCTGACCCCTGTCCGCCCCTGTAAGCTCCTACACTGGACCATGGAGAGATGGAAGAAGTTGGGCTGGTCTGATGGATGACGTTGTCTTCTACATCATGTGGATGACCGTGTGTTTGTGTACCTGTGTGTGTGAAGAGAAGGACCAGGATGCTCTGTGTGAAGAAGGCGTTGGAGGCAGTGTCATGTTCTGTGTCCTGCATTCATGTGGACGTTACTTCAACCCCTTAAATACTGCAGACCAAGTTCAGCCCTTCATAGAGACGCTGTTCCCGTTTGGCAGTTCTTCTTTCAGCAGGATGATCCTCTCCACACACTACAAACACCATTCAGGAACTGTTCGAGAAACATCACTTTATCACTTTAGGTTCCAATACATTTGAGCTTTTGTGGGAAAAACTAGTCCGATCCACGGAGGCCCCACCTCAGAGCCTCCAGAACTTAAAGGATCTACTGGTTTAGAACCACAGACCTCTAGGTTTTTGTGGAGTCCCGACTTCAACAGTTCAAAGCTGTTCTGGGGGACAATATTAAGGCGGTGGTTCTAAAGTTATTGCTGATTGGTGTATTTTAGCTTTTAGGTGGGAGGTTGGTGAAGTACCAGCTTGCAGTAAATGTTAAGAGGATTATTGATGTGAATTATTTAATACATAAAGTAAAAAGCCACTGATTATCTGAATGTTCTGGTCTAACAGGTATGTAATAATATTGGAGAATGTCAGTGTGTATCTGGATGGGTTCCACCAGACTGTACCACACGATACACAGACCACATCATCTACACTAACAGTGAGTACACACACACACAAAGAGAGAGACACACAGAGATGCACAGATACACAGACACACACATGCAAAGAGATACACAGACACGTGCGCACACACACAGAGAGATACACACACGCGCACACGCAAAGAGATAAACAGAGATATACACACACAGAGATACACAAAGATAGACACACACAGACACACACACGCACACAGAGATACAGAGACACACACACGTACACAGAGATACAGAGAGACACACACACACAGATACACAGAGAGATACACAGAGATGCACAGATACACAGACACACACATGCAAAGAGAGAGATACACAGACACGTGCACACACACACACACACACACAGAGAGAGATACACAGATACACACACACACACACACACACAAAGAGACACACAGAGATGCACAGATACACAGACACACACATGCAAAGAGAGAGATACACAGACACGTGCACACACACAGAGAGAGAGATACACACACACGTGCACACACACACGCAAAGAGATAAACAGAGATATACACACACACAGAGATACACAAAGATACAGACACACATAGACACACACACACGCACACAGAGATACAGAGACACACACACACACAGAGATACACACACACACACACACACACACAAAGACAGAGACACACATACAATTCCACAATTCATCATATCAATGCACATTTATGAGGCTAATTTCAAAGAAAACGGCTGTGAGTAACAATCTGAACTTGGTTGTTGCAGATGCAGAATCAGGAATGAGCAAAGGTAAGACCTTAAATCTGCATCTCTAAACACATATAATAATAATTAATATGGACCATTCTATTAGTGTTTTATTGGGGAATCTTTACTTTTAAAGGGCATGTAATGGAAAAACTGAATTTCTTCACTTCTTTTAAATCAAAGAGTATAATAGAGTATGCAAACACCCAGCGTTTAGATGCATACCATCCATATAAGGAAATTAAGCTATTGTTAATGTCATAAAAACCAATGGATTTACATACATCCTTCAATTCAGCCAATCACAGTTTAGCCCTGCTCACTTACATTTAAAGGGCACATACCCTGGAAAAAACATTTTTCTTAAGTAATGTAAATATGTAAGAGTTCTTTTTTAAAGTTTATTCTAGTATGTAGACACTTTTTAGGTTTGGGGTGCACACCATTCATAAAAGACAATTAAGCTCATTCCATTAATGTACCAACACTGTATGAGCTCCACCCACTACCAATGAAGTTACAGGGACTATTTCAGCGTGTATGAGGTCCAGTAAAGTACAGCCTGTCAGAACAGAGGTCAATTAGAAACATCAGTCTCAAGGGCAAAATTATAATGAAAAACCTCCCAGTTTAATTCTGTGTGACACAGAGGTGGAGGAAAAGGGCATGAAAAATGACATGCAAACATTTTGGTCCATTAAACCACACATATAATTAAGTAATATAAAAAACGTGAAAAGATTAGAATCTGGGCCTAATTTTTTACTAGGAGCAGATCCAGACATGTTTATTGCCTTATATAATAAACAGTTTAGTACTAACCAAGCATCTCTCTCTCTCTGTCTCTGCAGAATCGTATATAATCATGGCGGCCTGCCTGGCTGTGATTCTCAGTCTCCTGATTATAGCCGTTGCCGTGGCGGCAGTGTGGCGAATAAAAAGAAAGAAACGAGAGCGATGTCAAAAGTATGTAAACACAAACACGACATGAGCAGTAAAAGGAGAGTGAATAAATTATTATACAACACGTTCAGGTCTTTATCAGTGAGGAGCACACGCGGCTGCAGGCTGTCATTCCACCAATCAGCTGCCTGAAAATGAGGAATCTGGCAGTTTTTTATAAGAGTAAACAGCCTGGGTTTTGAGATAGTACCGTAGTTTAAAAGGGTCATTTCATAGAAAACATACTGTAGATGCTCCTAGTCC
This sequence comes from Brachypetersius gabonensis, assembly GCA_037577145.1. Lineage (NCBI taxonomy): Eukaryota > Metazoa > Chordata > Actinopteri > Characiformes > Alestidae > Brachypetersius > Brachypetersius gabonensis. Next base: position 11,302 of record JBBJLR010136455.1, on the reverse strand, counting down.
ACACATGTACATTATATATATTATGATTCCAGATGATCAGGCGGTGATCAGTATACTGGTGGTGCTGAATGCTGAGTAGGCGGAGCTCCTTTATCTAGACTCCTTGTATCTTTAGGCACTTTGCAGCCTGTCACAGTAAAACACGTTTTTTTTATTTAATCTACTCAGTATGCCAAAGATAAGAGTTTGACGGACAGAAAATAGTATTATTTTACACCAAAAAGGTGATTCAGAGCAAAATAGAAATAAATGAGGGACTTTCTGTGGAGCAACTGCCTTTATGACCATTATGAATAGAACCTTTATCAATGCAAATGTTGGTTGATATGAGTTATAAAAGACTAACATAGATGTTATGTAGTCTTGTAAATACTTAATGTTGACAAGCTCTAACTGATCTGGGGACAGTTTACATTGCTTTTTTTAGCTGTATGTCTCACTGTTGCTAAGCAAGAGCAGCACTGGATCTGTCATTTTTATTTTATTCAATATTTATTCCTTTTCCTTTAATTCCTAAACATTCTTGGGGATACTGATCCTGCTGATCGTCCTGTAAACTAAACCTTTACTGCCTCTTCTTTTAGCCACCCAGAATCTGGAGAAACAACTAACTGCAGCAAAAGCACCGGCACAAAACCAACAGCGGTACGTTCATATCATTTAAGGCATTACGTTTTTTGTACCAGATAAGGGTTCTTAGACTCTTATTAAGCTTCAGTCATCCTGTATTCGCAGTGTTCTATTTCATGCACCTGAAGTGTGTTTGTATCTTAATTTCTGTACCTTTTTGGTGTAAAATAAAGAAAGATCCACAGTGGAAGTAAAACAATCCAACACAACAATCTCAATCAATGCAAATCCATGTGATTTAGTGTGAAAATCAGTGTGAATTAGTGTGAGATCTAAAGTGAATCAGTCAGAATCAAAGTCATCATCTAAAAAGAAACAGAGAAGCCTATACTCAAAACACATTTTCTGGTATGCTTAATACATTCCAGTACTTAAGAAGTACTGTTAAACTTTTAAAATACATGACCCTGTTAGGCTTCGCCCACAAAGGTGATTGGATTTGGTAAAAATCCCATTTAATATTGCATGAAACTATGCAGCCTGGAAACAAGGAATTAAGCGCAGGCTAATATAAGCTCGACTGCACAACAGCAGCATCTGATCTAACCATCAATATTTATTTTTATTTTGTTATTAATATTTATAATTTATTTTATTTACATTTATTTTGATGTTAGCTGTAGTACAACCTAATAACTGATGTTTTTATTTTTCAGAATGTCTTCGTTGTCCCCTGGCAGGATGTGCCCCTTCACTAAGGAATTCATCAACCAGCTTTCAGCTGAAGACTCTGAGCTAAGACAACCATCGAAGCAAAGCAATTCTTTTCTTTCTTTGATGAACTACTGCAGCCTATCGTCCCACAAGCCCAGTCTGTGGAACAGTGGTTCTTCTGCTTTAACGCATCTCAATTGATCACGTTCTTCAGGATGTGGCTCTACAGAGGGACTGAGGTTCTTCAGGCGCTACATTAAAGTTTACATTACTTCTACTGGGGCCAAAACGCAAAGCAAGACCTCCTGACCACATTAGTTTGACTGACATCAAAAGGTCACTGACAGAATAGACATTAATGTAAAGACACACAAAGTAAGTTTGCCTTTGTTTGCCTTTAGGTTCTGAATGGAGATGAATGTAAATGCTGTACAGTTTTACATTAGTGTTTAATATTGTGTCTTCACACAGTATGTTATGTTATATGCCATGCATGTATTGTGGGGTGTAATGATACAGTCGACTCAGGATTAGGTCTGATAGATGATACAGGGCTCTGAATTTTCACAAAATTAATGCAATGCACTCCTGACTTCAATTCTGCCACAATGAACTAATGAGACAGAGCTGGGAGGCCGGGGCCGGAGTAGGAGGTGTATAATGTCAGTGTGCTGGACTGGGCTGTTGATCCGTGCCGGCTTAACACTATAAACAACGTAGATACCACAATTAATAGTAAACATCATAATGAATAGAATGCTTACATTACACCCCTAATGTATAGCTGCTGTTATTTGTTGTGCATATTATATATTTTTTTCCTTAATAAAATACAAATATTTAAATACAGATTTTGTGATCAGATCTGCACAAGACACGTCTCCAGCTTTACATTTTAAATGCCTTGAAAACAACTCTCGCCCTTTAAACACGTTTGTTTTTTGTGTGTAAATAGCTTTGTGCTAACCTTTAACATTATTAAACCGGTAAGGAAATCATGCTGAAACATTCAGAAATGCTGGGTGCCTCCACATTTCTGACACAGTAGACATTCAGAAGTGATCTGAACCTTTTTAAAGTTACTGGAAAACCCCACTGGGGTGGACAGAGGATGACGAAGCACAAAAGAGTAGTTTTACTCCTGCAACCCTGGAAAAACCAGAGCACCTGCAGGCCACCTTCTCAGAGCTAATGACTCACCCACTTTTAGCTTGATTGGCTAAAAAATTCAATAAAATATGCAATTCATTTCCTTGAGTTCTCCTAAATCACATTGCCCTTTAACATTCACAAACGGGCTCATGTTAAATTTAATGTAGTATTAAGCAATAAAAAATGACTACAGTAAATATATAGCAACAAAGCTGCAAAAACAGCTCGTTTTGAATGCTGTTTTTGTGAGGTCACAAAATTAACATGTGCAGACACATTTGCCAATTTAACCTACAGCAATTTAGCCACAGACCAATAAAAACAAAATCATAAATCATTAATCACAAAGTGGTTACATGGAAATGAAGTAAAAGTAGATGAAGGATAAGAACGTTTTTAACGAGTTAATAGTGAATGAGTGATGTTAATGGGGTTAACCTGAAATCTCTGGACTCTCCACAATCGACCTACATTCTTCTCCTCCAACGTCACACAGGTCTGAAATGTCAACCTGAAACTCAAACCCAGGTGACATCACAGGGTTCCTTGACACAGTTCTTCAGGCGAGCTGTGTGTGTTTGCATGAGCATGTGGGAGAAAGATAGCAACATTCAGAGGCCCAAAACTCCACCACAGTGCCTTTAACGTTAATCATTAATGTAATACATTATTCGTGCAAAACCCCATTTTAAACTACCAATCAGAGAAAAGCAGATATTCTTCAAATAACTGAGCCAACAGTGATCCATTTTCTCCTGAAACACACAGTAATTATATACTGGCTACAGTACAATGCAAATGCCTTAATTTCTTCATATTCTGCTTTCAATTATCCAGACTTTCCAGTTGCAGAGGAATGTTTTTGTTTGTTAAAACACTCAGTGACCAATGCATTAATCAATAAAGCAGAGCTGAACTTAAAGCCTGTACCAGTGAAGAAACGGGTGCAGATGATTCCAGATGATCAGACGGTGATCAGTATACTGGTAGTCCTGAATGCTCAGTGGTTAGAACACTTGTATCTAGGCTCCTTGTATCTTCAGGCACTTTGCAGCCTGTCACAGTAAGAGATTTGCTCCCAATTCTTTAATATACTCCGTAAACCAAAGGCAAAACAATCTGACAGGCAAAAAATAGCTTTGCAACAAGATGATTCTAAGCAAGTATTTTTATAACTGAAGGGAATGTCAAGACTTTTGCACAGTACTTTAATTTGGAGCTTTTGTAGTGGAACACAGTGACCATCATTAATACAAAAAAAAGTACATTAACTGCTTGGTTAAATAAAGGTTTCCTAGTTTTTCCCATTAAAGTTTGACAAACGAGTTTGGCATAAAAGAAAAAAAGCCACTGAATTCCTATTAAAATCTTGCATGAACACTAGAGGTAGGAGGAAAAGAAAAACAGTACTGCGCATTGATATTTTTCTGTAAAATATCAAAACAGGGGTAAAGTATTGCTATTTAACATTTTATAAATGTAATAATTGAATGGACACATTAAAGAACAGATGTCTACTCTGGTAACGCTGTCCAAGACAGAATTATTTCTGCTTTTGTAATAAAATTGTATCATGAAGCAAATATTGTAATATCGTTTGTTAAATAAAACAAACCCCTAATAAAACCCCTAATTTTTTAAAATTACAAGCAACTTTTTTGCAATGATCATTATTATCTGCGGTGAGAGTAGAGAGCAGGTTGAGAAGACCCTGGATAGATGGAGATATGCTCTGGAATGGAGAGGAATAAAAGGTCAGTAGGACTGGTTTGGATACAGTGAAACCAACAAAGACAGGAAGCAGAGCTGGAGGTGCCAGGTGCTTTTGGGAGTGACAAGGCTGGACAGGATCAGGAATGAGTTTAACAGAGGGAGAGCTCAAATTGGATCTTTTCGAGGAAAAGTCAGAGGCAGTTTGCTTGTGGCTCGTTTAGTGAAGGATCTCCACCATGTTCTGTTTTGTTCTGCATGTTCTGTTCTGTGTGTGTATTGGCTCTGGATTGCTTTCGGAATGTTCTCGACGATGAATGCTCAAAGAGCATCACTTAGGAGGATCAGAGCTACCTTCAGAACGGCAGAGGACAAACATAGCTCAGCCTTGGAGCGTCCGAAAGTGCTTCGGCAGGAAACTGCTGAAAACACTTGGGTGGGATGAAGATCCAAGGTCTCTGCACACAATCAAATCAGACACAGAACACAAATAACGAAGCCAGACCCAGTTTCATGTCCCCAACTTTTTATATATATATTTCTTTAGGTTTCTTATTTTTTTTAAACTCATTTTTTCCTCTAAATGGAGTGATACATCTACAGAACTCAAGATTCATTGAGGCCTTGCCATACAAGGACTTGACAAAAAGACCCCCCCTCCCCCCCCCGACCGCATTTAATTTTATCTGCTATTAAGAAATAAAAATGTTAAACATTTTTTCTGTACATTCTGCAAGATATGCTTGGAATCTGTAACAGAAGTCAGAAATGAAGCCCTCCTGACCTGAAGCCTCTCTGTTTCCCATTTTTGCCTCCTATAATTACTTAATACAACACCCCCACCCCCCACACACACCTTCCCCCCAAGCCCCTAGCTAAATTCACACCACGGCATACGCCACCCCCCCACTAAATTAGACAAACAGAGGGGAGGACAATCAGAGAACAAAAAAACCCTTTGGATGCTGCAGACACAAAGTAGAACACAAATGAGCAAAAACAAAAAAAAGAGAACAGAAGACAAATGGAATCATACTAACCAAAAGTTTCTGGACAGGGGAGTGATCAAAAACCACCAAGAACAGCCCGATTTTAACTGCTTAGACAGCACTTCCCACATATTGGGCATATGGGCGCGGCTAAAAGAACTAGCTTTTTTGCTAGATATTGTGTTAGTAAAAATTTCAACACTGTTCATTCTTTGGATGAGACGAATACGGCGCTGGCAGGGCACGGGTTCTTATTCTTCTTAAGAGTAATATCTTTAGAGCCACAAAACGGAGAGCGGGTGTCCACTGTAGTCGTGGTTGGCACGGTGCGCAAGCCTCGACGCGGGAAACGGAAAGTGCAAGAAATCCAGAGCGGAGCTCGAAGTTCGGTGGGACCTCCACAGCGGGACGTGGGAAAGCCTAATCAGCCCTACAGATATGTCTTACAGCAACAGTGCACACTGAAAAGCACACGGATAACAATTTGGTAAACAATGTTTGCTGAATTAAAAAAACAAAAAACACCTTCAATACTTTGCTGATGGTAGAAGAACAGAACAGACAAGGCTTCAGAAAGTCCGTGTGAGGAGACTGGCCCTCTCTGGAGAAAAGCATCATTAAACCTCCTGTAACCACACAGATAAACGCTTAAATGGAGGTGGAAAAAAAAGAGCACCAAGTGGTGGAGGAGAGAACTGTCAGATATAAACACAGGGAAAAAAAACAGAGGAAAAAGAAGCTGAGGAAGATTCAAGAAAAAATCAAAAGGATATAAGCACTCAGGACAAAAAAAGGCGGGCGAGTGTGGTGAATCTGAATGTAAGGCATTCTGGTCTTTCGACTGAGACTTGGACGCAAAAAAAAAATACTATTCTCAAAATCCCTTTTGTTTTCTTATTTTACGTTAAACTATGCACCTGACAGCTAAAAAATCCAAACAAACAAAAAACACTGAAAAAAAAGAATGGCTTTATCAATACTAACCAAATGTCTGTGGCTATGTCCTCAGGTCTGGACTGACGTGGAAAAGGGTAGCACGGAAACAAAAATAAGGAAATCAGAAATGAGATTGCATTAACAGCTATAAAAAAACCCACAAAAACAAAGAGGCAGATGGATAATCACATTGCTGAACATTTTGTGTCTCTGTGTAGAGTTTCTTTCATCCACTGGGGGCTAATCGGGGCAGTTAGAATTTAAAGAATAAACAAATACACAAAAAAAGAAAGAAAATACATAGAAAGAAAGAAAAAACCCAACATTAAATCCCAACATTCAGATGCAGGAACACTTTAAAAGGTCCGTATTCAGGAACGCAAGAACACTTGAATTCGGACTGCGCTCCTCTGCGCCCCCTGGCTTTGGAACGGAGCGCTTCATGAACGAAAGCTTTTTTTTTTATGCTGTTTTTTTTTTTGTTTTTTTTTTGTTTTTTTTTCATTCCCACCCAAGAGTTGGTCCCTCCTGGGTGTTGACAAACACACACAGTTATTTTTTTTGTATACTGCGGGTCAGGCGAGCCCTTGCCAAGCACACACACACCACGGTAAAGAACTGCTGCTGATCTATTTGTCCTGGGAAAAAATGTGTCAAATCATTCAATTTATCAACAAAAATTTACAAAATGAATTTTTTCCTCTACTGAAACGGTGATGACGACAACCCAACGCTAGGTCTATATATACTGCGGTTTAGATATCCTTGAATACTCACATTTATTTGTCTTGATTTTTTCCCCCCGAACATGTTAAAGATTTAATTTCTTATATATCAATAAATAAATAAAAACCATGATTTACTGTTTCTGACTTGACAACACCTTCCTCATGGTACAACTGTACCATTCCCTCTTAAAATGGTCCAGGAGAGCTTTCCAGGAGGAACATCGCCTCTACTAACAGGAGAAGGGAGGACAGAAGGAGAAAGACAGAACAGGCAAGGAGGAGAGAGGAAGAGGAAGAGAAAAGGGAGGGAGAGAGAGAGAGGGCAGAGAGAGCTGTAGGGTGGTGTTAAGTGTGGTTGGTTGGGATTAAGCCTGTGCGTTGGTGCCGTTTTTATCGGGCGAGTTGGCTGCGTTGATGGAGTTTCCTGTTCCATCCGGCTGTTTTCCGTCTTTGCGAGGCGGCATCCTCTCGTTTATCCGGTCCAAACCACGTGCCTCTTCAAAACTCTGGATTTTGTGCTGAGGGTTGAAGCCTTGAATGGCTGAAAAAGAGGGCAAGAAGGAAGAGCGGAGATTAGCTTTAACCTTCACAATACCTGACAGGACGATGTACATTATGACATTCAGGAATTCCTTACATTTTATTAGGTTTACATTGTTACATTGGAATAAACTGACAAATTGATCAGCTTCTTATTGCTACGAGGCTTCTACACTACAACATTTGGTTTACTGGTGCTGTAATTATTGTTAATGTCTTAGTTCAATCTTCTTGAAGCACTAATTATATCAAACTTGGGTATCGATCACATTAAGGAGAACACACTGTATTGGCCAAACCAGGGGTGCTATTTTACCAACAAGCTCATCTCATAGGAGTCAGGGGCGTCAGAAAAATAAAATCAAGATGAAGGTTAAAAACAGTGAAGTCAAGGTTAGAGATGTTACTTACTTGATTAGTTGTGGCCAGGTTAGCATGTTTAAAATTAACGAGAAAGAAAAGACAACACTTATTACAAGCCACTGACACGCAACATAAAGCCCTATTCTAAACTGCCCAGAGGAGCGTTCTTCCACAGCTACCGCTGGCGAGATTTATAGAACACTGGCAAAACCCATCAACTTCTAAAAGAAACTGCAGCAAACGCCTCAATTTTAGTTACAGTATCCACCTTTAGATGTATTTACAGCCACCAGTCAACCGGTACCATTCAATTACAAGCAGGACAGAAATATGAGACTTAATTCTTTTTGCATTTACTTTATTATTTATTTAGAAAATGTGTTTGCAACCCAATTTATCTCAATTTTATCCACCTCATGCAGGTGCAATGATCTTTAAAGTGAAATTTGATGATAAAAAAAATCGGTGTTCCACTGACACCGATTAGTTGATCTGCCAAGACACATGTGAAGTCCTTAGTTTAGCCTTGAGCTACAAGGCTAATGTTGCTGACAAACACTAGAAGTGTAGAACTTTCAAGTTGCTGTTAAAAGCGATTGTAAACAGACGTGGTGTGTCTTTAATATACCTTCACAAAAACTTGCTACAGTTGCCCATTAGGCTGAATGTGATTTTTACCAGTGTTCTGTAAAACCTGTCTAACAGTTGTGGTGAAAGAATACATTTGTAGGCCGAGCCTCGATAAGTTTATTCCTTTTATAATCCTTTTAGGTCTTTTATAGCAATCCAGCGATTATTTTTACAATTTATAGTACTTAGCATTTACTCTCAGCTCCAAATGTGTAACTACACACATAAAAGCATTCTTAAGATCCAGTAAGTAACTCGAGACAACCCTCATTTCCTTATATTTTGCTTTGAATCACAAAATACTATTTTCTGTCTGTAAGACTATCTTTGGCATATTGAGTAGGATAAATGAAAGAAAGGAACAAATGTTTTACTGACAGGCTGCAAATAATAGTGCCTAAAGATACAAGGAGCCTTGATAAAGGTGTTCTAACCACTCCGCATTTAGCACCACCAGTATACTGATCACCGCCTGATCATCTGGAATCTTCTGCACCAGTTTCTTCACTGGTTCAGGCCTTAAGTTAGATGTGGTTTGTTGTGCTTGAATGATTCATTCGTAGGTCAATGTGTGTCTTAAAGAAAAAACATTTCTCTGAAACTGGTCAGGTTCAGGAACGGGGCCGAAAATGAGTCTTTGAACGTCTTTAATGAAACTTGGAAAACGGTTCCTCAATACCACATTACAAATACAAGAAATTCCTGAGTTTTGGAAGCAAAATATGAAGAAATGAGGCTCATATATATAAAGCAAGTGAGAGTGACAGCCCTGAATAATTTTATTAATCATTAATTTATATGCAAAACTGTCTCTATGAGGCAACAAAGCCAATACAGGACACCTGCAGATATTCAAAGCAGCACATAAGACGCAGCCTGCTGCTCCTACACGCCTGTATGTGTTTGTGACTGTAAAACAGTCCAACTCGGCCCACAGAGGCCTGTTCCTCCAATGACAGCACAAAGCAGGAAACACTGGGCAAGATAAACACTCAGGACAGATACGAACACAGAAGCCCATCAGCACAGCATGAAACCAACAGTAAGAACAATAAAAAAAATATCAGCTAAAAACTTGGACAGGCTGGCTGATGTAAACCCACAGCAGATCACTGATTTCCTCACTAACCAACATTTTCTGTTTGAGGCACAGCTCTGACCTTCTGCTTTTGTTGTCTTGTTTTTTGGCAGGAAGTGATGGTGATAAAAACTTCTCTCTCGCTGTGGTCTTCTAAAAGTGCTAGCCTCAACTTGAGTGTATGTGTGAGAGACATTTCCTGATGAATAGGCCAACAGAAACAGCCATCTTTTCTTTCTCTTTTATCTACCGTTTCGATCAGCATGTTGTTTTGTGGCGGCAGACAGACAGCACTGAAAACCCTTTGTATTAAAGCTATTTGTCAGGGCATTAACTGCTTATTTGTTAAAACACAAAGGAAATAAAAAAAAATACAAAGGAATTCTTTGCAGTTCTTTTTGTGAATTTGTTGGCTCCGTTTTCTGTTCTCTCCTGAAGGAAGACCAGTATTTCCAGTTCTGATCCATACTGTCTCATTTAATCCAATTCAATCTAATCAGACCTTCATTAAATAAAACCAGGACCAGGCCGAAGGTCTAAGAACAGGAACCAAACTCGTGTACTTCTAACCAACATCTTCATAAGTTCACACTAAACAAAACATTCAGAACCGATTCTGATGACATGATTTAGAATTCCTGAAAGAAAGCTAAATACATTTTTCACTTTATCTGGAGTTTCCTAAAACAGGCCTTTTTTCTGCACTGCTATTTAAAATGCAGTATTTTACTCATTTTATGTGTTCTATTCCTGTTTTAAATGATATAATTCCTATATTAATCTTTATCTTATTTTTAGCATTATTACTTTTATTATCTATTACCTTTAATATCTATTTTCCATTTCCTTTCTGTAAAGCACTTTGAGTTGCACGTCTTGTATGAAAGGTGCGATACAAAAGTTTACTGGCAACACACATATTATCCGGCTGCCTAAGGCTTTTGCTGTCCATTCAAAAAACAATGAGAAATCACCAGAATGAGAAAAAGCAGGTACAGAAAATGTCCTAGAAGCTTTAATAGCTAAATGTAATATCAGATGTTCTAGCATTTAGTGTCCCTACCTCTGCCTTTTTTTTTTTTTTTACAGGAGTTTTCTTTGAGAGGCTTCCTTTCAGTGATTTTTCAAGGACATTTTTTCCACGCTTCTTCAAAATGCCTTTAAAGTTCAATAAAAGCTGCCGCTCACCATCAGAGTTAATCCTGATTACACATTTACACTCAGTAGCCCATAAAACCTTCCTCCAGCCCAGTCAGACCCACACCGCCGATCTATTTTGTATCACATCTGAAGCCAGAAGGCAGCTTGACTCTCCCCCCCACCCCCCAAAATAAAACTTTAATAAATGTTAATCTTAAATGAATGGTTATGGTCTATCAGGTCCTTCACGGTTGTTAGGAATCCCATGTTTGGGAGCAACTTTTGACTCTAGGGTCAGAGCCGTAACTGGCTGAGGATTGGAAGAGTGGAGTTCAACAGGGGCCACAAAAGTAAAGAGGGGACAACAGACATCACATTTAATTGTTGTGGCTTCTGTGTAATTATCTGTCAAATATGTTTGTTGGTTTCTGATTCTGAAAAATGGCCATGAATGTATATAAACTGCATCCTAGTTGAGTGAAACCCTTATCTACTGCCGTCAAGCTTTTAAAATGATAAATACATAAAGGTCACAGGTTTTGTTGCCTTTGAGTGAGTGAGTGAGTGTGCATGTGTGTTTGGTGAGTGGCATCAGCACACAAGTCATATTTCAACCAAAAAAAGGAACAGGAAGCACACTACAATGAACTAACACAAAAGAGACACGCTGCAATACAGTGACACACACACACACACACACACACACACACACACACACACACACACACACACACACACACACACACACACAC
>JBBJLR010136431.1:0-16814 GCA_037577145.1 Brachypetersius gabonensis | reverse complement strand
TCTATATTGTAAAAACAGAAATAATAATTCACAGTAAGCTGTCAGCGGCAGGCAGATGTCTGTCTGACAGTCGCACGTGTGATGCCGTTTACGGGAGACCTACATGCATGCGCCACCAGCTCAAACAAACCAAAGTGAGCCTGGGGAGAGAAAAGTATGTGTTCAGTAGCTGGAAATACAGCCATTACTTTAAATTCATGTTGGTCAAAGGTAAGAACATTATTGTGAGTTGTGGTAGGTTTGTAACGCTTAATATTAAAGTGTGTTTTAGTTTTTTTAGAGGGTGGGGAAGTAACTAGTAATCTAACTAGTAATGTAACTAATTACTTTTGAACTTGCCCAACACTGTTTAGGAGCAATAAATGCATGATGAGATTTCTCATAAGCCGATCAACACTGAAAGTAGAGAAAGAAAGAAAGATTTTTTTAAATGTACAGTTTTTATCTTATACAGCAACACCTTTTCTGTCCAGCAGGATAGTTGAAAACATGTCTATTTTAAGAATAATATTTGGTGTGTATTTAATAGTCAAGCCTGAGTCAAGAGATATTCAGCAGTAGACTGTCCATTTAAAAAAAAAACATTTTAATATAAGTGTGAAGATCCTTTTTAAAAGAACCTCCACATTATACAAATATTTTTTGATGAACTTACATTGGTAATAATGCTTTGCATTCTGTGAAGTTTCTTCATCCCATTAAAAGGTTCTTCATGCTCACAAGATACAGTCAAGCCCAGAATGATTCATACCCCTGGCAAATTTTGACATGCAACTTTTTGTTCAAATGTAAATAAAAGCTGGAAAATATTTTTCTCCATGATAACGTCCTCTTGTACATCGTCTTATTAATTTCTGGGAGACGCCTGTCTTTTCCAGTCAAGAAGAAACTTGCTTGTTGAATAAAAGTAACTAAGTCAATTTGCCAGGGGTATGAATAATTCCAGGCTTGACTGTATAATTTACAAAAATAATTCTTTAAAGAACCAGCATGGCTCTTCTAAGGGTGCCATTTTTAAGTGTACTGAATAATAACTACAAATGCTGGGTTACATTGCACGAGAAGTTTGGAAACGGTTCAGTTAACACCCTAATAGGCAAGAAATCAACAATTTTTGTATTTATTTTTATTCATATTTGCTTTACTGGTACTTTTGTGAGCTAATAAACACTGCTCCCATTAACATCTTTACATATGATTTTCTCAAATGGTCTGAACCTGGGCATAGGTTTAGCAATATTCACACAGAGGTTTTCAACATCTGGGGATAACACACTGAAAGGAGGATTTCTGTTATAATGAGTTTCTTCTAGTCCATAAACACACACACACACACGGACAATAGAAGGTGAGTGGGACAAAACTCACAGAGAGTAAGACGAGAGGGAAAGGCAGATCCAATATGCAAATGAATGCTGCCAGAAGATAAAGGGGAGAAATACGGTTGTATTGACCAAATAAACACAGACAAGCTGTCAATGCATTTTATGAAAAAAAAATTATTCATTTTCACTCATTTACATGCTTTTGTTGAAGAAAGTCAACAAGAGAGAAATGAATAAAATACACAAGTGTGATTTAATTTTTTTAAACTTATCCCACTGAGTTTTGTTTGTTAGGAGTAAATAAGCAGTCAAGGATTTTTGAAAATGAGTCTTTCACAGTGCCTGAAACCCAGTGTTTCTGAGCTAAAACCAGCCTTTTTGTTGAAAACCTCTCTTTATCGAATATAAAGACTTTGTGTCCATAAAAGAGGTTTCCTTGTCTTTGTGGTGCAAAACTTGCGTTGTAACTAGACCACGTGGACAAAAATGTTTAACTCTTAGAATACGAGCAGAATAGATCTGTGCCAGAAGTGCAACAAATTGTACATTGTCGTCGTATGGCAGCCCTAGTTTGTGTTGATGTTCGAGATGATGACATCACGCTGAGCTTTGTTTGGCATTCATATGTCATGTAGAACCAAAGTTATTGTAATTTACAAAACATTTAATAATAATAACTGCTATTGGGGGTTTTAAGATGCGTTACAAACAAATGTCCGTAAAGAACTAAAATGCCCAAATTTCTTTAATTTCAGAAACAAACAAAAAAAACACAAGATCTTTCAGATGTTGACAAGCTGGTTCATGCCTTTGTCTCCTCCAGACTGGATTACTGTAATGCACATATTTTCTTTAGAGACTACAATATATTCAGAACAGCGCTGGAAGAATCTTGATGAAACACATCACACCTATTCTATATTCACTTTATCGGTTTCCTGCCCCCTCCTACCTGAAATAACTACTCACTCCACTAACTTCAACACAGACTCTTCACTCTACAAACTTGCGAAGGCTTTCAGGACAGTCACTAGCCAAAAGTGGGTGGGGAAAACCCACAGGGGGAGAGGGGGTCCGGAGAGCGGCCAAGCGGAGGAGCAAGTGCGTAAGAGAGCAAAAACTGGTTTTAGACTGTTTTGCACCTCTTTTTTTATTTGTTAAAATCAGATTTTACTAATATGATCGGAGTTCTAAGGATCAATTATACTGAGTTTAAGTGACATATCGAGCCTTGCCTGTCTTGTAATAGTGGTCAGAAATGCGACAGTCCATTCAGTCTCAGTCCTCACTGTGGTCAGCATTCCTGAGAGAGTTCAGACAGGCCGTCATTCTCACATCCCGCTCCTCTTTCATCAGCTGTCTCTCTGTCATAGTTCAACTTGTCGAATACTTTCTGTCTTGCGCCTGTCATGCCAGCTTCATTCAAATGCTAAACACATCCCGCTGCCGTCCACACTGCACATGCAAATGGAACAAGTGTGATGGAACTGCTGGTGCAGTTATTTTCCCAGGCTATCAGAAACGTTTCACTCCTTTTTTGTTGTTATTGTTTTTCATTTTTGGGTCTATTTTAAGACTATTTTAAGCTCTGAAGTTTTGTGGCTGTGAAGCAGCTTACGCACTTCCAGTTCCTCATTAGTTATTGTAATCCACTTAGGGCTTTGGATTTGACTCAAAAGGTTCAGGTGAAGTTTTGCAGATTTTACTTGCTGCCCATTCTGTCTCATGTTGTGTAGAGACTGCTTTACAGTACTTTCATTCTAAATAAGTCAGTTTCAACAAACCAGACATGCAGTGATTGGCCAACACTGGTAATAAAAATTTTGTGTCTATTTTTTATTGAAAAACACCAAAAATGCCAAAAATACTATTAGATCATCAATAGGAACAATTAAAAGCTTTGCTTCCTCAGCTAAGTTGCTTCTTTTTTGTGTGTGTGGTCTTCTGCAGAGGAACGCGGTGTGTTGGGTTTGGGGGTGAGCAAGCCAGCAGGTGAGTTAAAACATGGGAAAATGTATCTTTAAATAGAAGTAATGTTTTTAATATTTTAATGACTGCTCAAATATTTGAAAATCATAACCCATCCCTAATATATAATTCTGCTCAAATCTGGCATATGCATCTTAAAAACCTTTTTATTTTAAAACCCAAGGAATATTTGGTAAAATAAATGAATAATAACACAAAATCTGAATGTCCGGTAGCTGGTATTTCAGTGGTGCGAAAATGGCAGTTATATCAGGAGGCTCCTTTAAAATGATCAGATTTGCTTAAAAATTATTTCTAACTATTTCATGATAACGTGTGAATTCAATGAATTCAAATAAAGTAATTGGAGCACATCCTGATTTAGCAGTTTCTGCACATTTAACTTCAGAATCAGAGGAAATCCTGGATTTTCTTAATTGTGTTACTTTAAATCGCGTTAATGTAATTTTGTTCCAGGCTTTAGCTAGGTCTACAACCAGTAGAACCAGCTTCTCAACCAACAGGATTGTGCTATCAGAACTATACGTTGTGTAACAGTATTTTTCACTATTACTGCGTCTGTGTCCAAAATCATAAACGTTGCCTATCCAGAGAGTATTCTGAGGCAGCAAGGCACACAGTCCCAAAATAAATGTTTGTGCTAAAATACTGCCTGATGAGATTGTTCCTTTTGGCCATTTTTAGAAGACAACATAGATGTATCCATTACTGATTTGCATATTTCCCACAATCCTGTATGTCAGCACCCATCCAGTCAGGAGAGAAAAAAATCGACACAAGACAGTTTGAGTAAAGATGCAAGTTTTTGCAAAACGAAGTTGTATCAACTTACTATTATCAACATGGAATTAATGTTAAAGATATTTGCCAAAAAATAGCCATTATAATAAAAGCACTTGTTTTTTGTTGTGTAGCACCATTCATGCAGTGGCTGTCAAAAAATATTCTTTGTGTATTTTATGACAGTTTTATGTTCTGCTGCAACTGCTTGTTTAGCTAAAGCAAGTGTAACCCTCCTAGGGATTAAACATACGCAATAGTAACAATGGACCAGTATCTATGTGGGTTAGAAATTGAGAGATGAACATAATCAAGTAAAATATTTTGAGCCTTCACTGAGGAAAATAATAAAAAGAAAAATCAGTTAAAAACAATATATTGGTTAAACGGTGGTGTTAAGGCACAGTCACAATGATTAGGCCTGTGAGAAGGTGAAACAGAAGAAACTATCGTTTCATTTTGAGTCAAAGAGAGAATCTAGAATCCCATGTATCTTCAAGGTCTCTGAAAAACCCGCTCTGTTAATTCCACTGTAAATAAAATGCTTCCAACAGCAACAGGTTCTTTGTCAGATCATCAATTATCAAACTCCTCTTTTTAAGTATATAGATCATGACCATTACATTTTTAACCATGAATTTTGCGTACTCTACTAATCTTACCAGGGAAGTGATTAGGGTGTTTTTACTCTCTTCTTAAACTATGAGTTTAAAGAGCAACTCCAATGAAAGTCCGAAAGTTCGGAAAACGTGATCAAGTAGCTGTATGTTCTTTTGATCATGTGACCATAGAGAAGTGTAATATATCTTTCTCAGAGAAATCTCCTGAAAGAGTTTGCTGTGCTGTTATGTGGGAGTGGATTAAGCATGGTGGAATTACTACAGACTTGAGTCTGTCTTTAGTTTTAGAGGTCACATTAAAGTTTGCTGATTTTTGATACCGTAACACCTGTAGCTGGTTTTCTTTAGCTTATTTCTACCCTACTAATTCTTTGATACATCATCATCTGATGCACCTGAACACATCATCAGTGATGTAACCTGGGGTCCTTGGGTGTTTCGGGTCTTTCAACATCAGACACCCTCACCCAGGTGACCCAGCCTTGGCTGATCAGACCTTGGCTTGTGTTCCAGTGGCAGAGCTCGCAAAATCCCTTGCCTGACGTCCCGGGGCTGTTGTGTCTTCCAGTCGGGCTACCAAAATCTATCTGAGCCCTGCCATCGGGCTATCATAGGAAGGAAAAATATATGTCAATGCTTTTGGATTCTTTTGCAAATGTAACTGAGTATTTATTTCATTTTCGGGCATCGATGAGCCTCTGTCAACATGTAAAATATTGAAATCGTGTTTGAATTTGCACGTATTTTTTACTTTCACTTTGCAATCGCGTGAACTGTGTATTACAGGGTGACACGGGCGTACATTTTTAAACCTCTCCCGTCCCACTCTCACAAAAAAATCCCAATCTTCTGCGTCCCAATTGCAGAAGAATGACTCCCATTCCCTCACACTCCTGTGTTGTTTCTTTTTGGCTGGAATCGGTCAGTTTCAGTAAAAAGAATACAGTAAAGATCACAGCATGCCCAGCTTAGTCGAATAAAAATCCAAAATGTAATTTGTTATTTTATTGAACTGAAAGTCATTTTAACAATTTTTATGCAAATCATCCATCCATCCATAAACACACACACACACACAGTCTGAGTAGTACTTAATCGGTTGTCTACAAATCTTGCAGATGGCGTATTGCGTTTTCACGCCATCGTTCTCAATGTGTAAACATTTAGTTATTTCAGACCGCCCAGAAATATCCGTGAGCACAATTGAGTATTACTTTCAGACAGAAGTTGCAGCGTAGCTTTCACTTCTGCCTCCATTTTGCTTATGATTTTCGCAGCTAAAAAGTGCGTAAAGAAGCTGCTTCTTCTCTTACATTATTGGTGGTTGGGACTATCACCACCAAATGTTACTGGTGTGTGGAGCACGCCATTCATTTAATCGGCTACAACAAAGCACACAGGACGAGAGCATAAAAAGACAGGACAACTAGTATTGAGTTCAAAATTAGTTTATTTATTTAAAAGGTATATTTCTGTATAAAGTTATCATAGTGTTATTACGATTCCCGGCCCTGCCCACTCCCACTAACATTTTTTCCAGTCCCGTCCCAATCACGTTATTAATAATGATTTTTTTTCAAATATTTGAGTTGATGATTGTAATTTTATACAGTTGTTGTAATTTGTGTTTTAACAATTTTTTGATTAATGTTTTGTTTCCTTAACAATATTATACATTAAAAATAATCTCTTTTATATTTGGGCTACTCATATTTTTGTTGGGCTATCAAAAACTGAAGAGTGCATGCCCGAAGGGCTACCAGGGATTTTGAAATTTTGCAAGCCCTGAGTGGCACTCGCTTGCCCCCATGGTTCTCCTCTTCGGATCGAGAGCCATCTCGAGGCTTTCTCGGCTGCTTCGGTGGTATTCTCGATGGCTCTTCTCCTTGCTCTTCCTGCTGGTGCCCCGCAAATCTTCTGCAGCCAACCTCGATGGACATACACCTCGCCTTCCAGCCCTGTGCTCGGCAGTCGGTGACCAGATGTTCATACTTGGTCCTCTTCCTTTCAAGTGCTTCTCCCAAGCGATCCTCCCAAGGCACTGTCAGCTCCATGATGACGATGTTTTTGGTTCTCTCTGAGACCAGGAGGATTTCCGGCCTCAGAGTGGTGCTGGCAATGTGTTGGGGAAATCTCAGCTGTTTCTTCAGGTCTACCAAGAGCTGCCAGTCCTTAGTTGTCGCCAGGATCCCTGCTGGCGGCTTCTTCCCTGCCCGAGGCTGTTCTCTTGCCCTAACAAAAGCAATTGCATGGGTGCTCATACACCCTCGGCTACAGTTGCTGATCTCTTTGCTGATGGTGTCTGCAATTAGTTTCAGCACCTGGTTATGGCACCAGGTGTAACGGCCCTGGCCGAGTGCTTTTTGGCAGGAGCTCAGAATGTGCTCCAGAGTTCCTCTGGCAGGGCACAGCTGGCAGGTGGGGGTGTCCGCTTTTCCCCAGATACA
Organism: Brachypetersius gabonensis; assembly: GCA_037577145.1. Lineage (NCBI taxonomy): Eukaryota > Metazoa > Chordata > Actinopteri > Characiformes > Alestidae > Brachypetersius > Brachypetersius gabonensis. The sequence continues at coordinate 9,653 of JBBJLR010136431.1, read as the reverse complement.
GAGGTTTGCTGGGTTAGGCAGGACGTCATTTACTGCCCGAATCAGGTGATGCGATGTGGCTCGCTCTGCCAGAGCTCTGTCCACGTGACCTTACGGTTCATGTTCAGATACTCAGGGAGGGCATTCCATTACCAGGGGCAGCAAAAGGCCCAATAACCCATTGTACTAAGCTTAGTCCTGGGGAGGAGCAAGCGATTTGAGTTTGTAGAGTGAAGAGTCTGTGTTGAAGTTAGTGGGGTGATTAATTATTTCAGGTGGGGGGGGGGGCAGGAAACCAGTGAAGTGAATAGAGAATAGGTGTTATGTGTCTCATCAGGATCCTTGCAGCGCCGTTCTCAATATATTGTAGTCTCTGAAGACAATGAGACGTGCACTGCAGTAATCCAGTCTGTAGGAGACAAAAGTGTGAACCAGCTTTTCAACATCTGAAAGGTTAAGAGTGGAACAGAGTTTACCAATATTTCTGAGGTGGTGAAAGACATCTTTCAGAGGTGTTTGATATGGGCTTCAAAAGTGAGTTGAGCGTTGCATCTTGCACCGATGTTAGTAACTGATGTGAGGGGAATATTGTGATCACAGAGTAATTGCTGGTTATGGAGGATGACTGGATCTAGTGTGGGGTGCAAGCTAAGATTGCCTTAGTTTGGACCTATTCAAATGGATCAAGTTGGACTACACCTTTACCTCCTCCAGACAGATAATCATTGATGATGACAATAATGAATCTGAAGAGGAATATGTGTCTGTTTTTATGGAAATTCAGCAATGAAAATGAAATTCCATTACCACTATGACATGGCCAAGGGGGTGCATGTATGAAAAGAATCTGGCCAAGGACTGAACCCTGGGGAACTCAGCAGTCTTCAGGACATTGCATTTCCAAAGAAAATATGCTCTGCATTGTCAGTGAGATGGTAAAGGCAGTGACAGTGTGTCCAGTGGTGTGATGTAGGAGTATATCATGTTTAATAGTATCAAATGCAGCGGACAATGCTGCTGTGACCTGAAGGTGAGTGGCAACTACTTTTTCCAGTATTTTTTGGACAGGATTGGAAGGCTGAAAATGGGCCTGTAATTAGCAAAAGCTTCTGGATCAAGAGTCGTATTTCATGACATAGTCTGATTACAGAGGTGTTTATAACAGATGGAGCACAACCAGCCTGGAGGGATTGGTTTATTACAGTGGTGATTAGTGAAATAGGCCATAAATGTTTGCTTTCACTATGGCTATAGGAAAGTGGTCAAGGGCTAAGGTGGAGGGTTTCATCCTCCTGATGATGTCTTCAACCTCTTGCTGTGAGACTTATGTAGTTAATGGAGACTGTTAGTAGGCAGTCAGTGGGAGAAACAGAAAACACAGAATGAATTGAACCAATTTTTGTTTTGATAAAAGTAATAAAATTATTCCAGTGCTCCTGTGTAGTTTCTGTTAGTGAGGGAGTTTGTGGTTTGAGATGATTAATAGTGCAGAACAGCGGCCTGGATTTTCCAGCACTGAATTTAATGACGTTTGAGGAAATCTGTAAACATATTTCTCTAATGGCATTTTTCTACTGGCACAAGGAACTGTGCCATACCGCAAACAAATGTTTTTCCATTTCCATAAAGCGATCAATATTTAAGTTGTACCCATGCTGCCATTATTGGCACAGTTTTTACTGCTGTCTGACTCTATTCTGCGTTTTTGTACACATAACTGTTCCTCTGCTAGAATACAGTATCTGTCATAATACAGTATTAATTCAAATGTCACTGCACTATATGTTGTCTTGACTTGACTACTTGGCTTGGGCCTGGATTCTGTAAAACTGCTCTGCAACACAGTTATCAGCATAATCTATAAAACTGAGTTGACTTGACTTGCAGTTTTAATGACTCACTTAATGAAGGTGATCACACATGCTTGTTGTAGGTGTTTTAGCGGTGGACTGAGGTCAGCATGGAAATTCTTGACAGCTCTGCATGTATGTGCTGACACTTCTACCTAATATATCCCATCCCTTGACAGGTGCCACTGTAATGAGATAATCGGTTATTCACTTTTCAATGGCTTTTCACTCAGGTCAAAATAGTTTGTTTATTTTACAGAAACACAGTTTCTCCAGTTTTTATAAGTTGATAAGAGGACCTTTTTTTTGACGCTCCTTTAAAATCAACCTTTGCACTCACATAATCTGTATTTTGTTTGGGCTTTTAAAAATATTCGTCTGTTGCACACGTAGAAACAACGAATATATTCACTGAACACCCATACTTTTGCCATGTTAAGGGATACTGCAGCTTGTGCCGCTGTGCTCATAAATGGCCTTGGATCTACCCACATGTTTTGATCTTTTTTTAAGTTATGAACCATCCTCACACAGTAGATCCTAGAGTTTTTTAAATGGTTTACGCAGTTCAGGGTAGTTGTAAATACAAACCTGTCAGGGTGGAAGAAATGCGGTTCCTGAGAGATTTGCGCTGAGGTCGAGGCAAAGACACAACAATGTGCAGCATGCTGTGCTGCATACACAGGCTATATCCAAGATACAGCAGGCTGATGGTCAGTAACTATACACAGCATGTTACCATGGTGAGTGGAGAGAGTTCAGAACGGAAGTGAACATAAGGATGAAATGTAATAGCCGAATCTCAAAGCCTAAACATTTCATCCACTCAAGCAGAGTGTAAGTGCTGAAGAGGGTGCTGATTGGAAGTTGGGAGTGTTCCATATCTTCCCCACAGGAGTGTGGAGCAAGGAGATGTATTGCTTTGCTTCGGCCTCACTGGAAGTATTTTTCTCCAGATCTGACAGATTCTCATTTGCACAGCAAATTCCATTTAGTTCTTGAGGGATTGAATGGAAAGAAGGGCTTTGATTGCTGCACACTTCAGACTTCATACTCAGCATGGGCACCTGATTTTTGTGTGGATATAGGGGAACAAGGTGAGACAAAGCTTTTTTGTAGCAGTAACTTTAGTTAGATTAGCTAGAAAGACATTTGATACATTTTTGAGGACTGTGCCGTCTGCTAGGCCACACCATTATAAACACTAAAATGTTGAAGACAATAACATTCAGTATCTTATTACAATGAGATACAATACAGTGGGAACAGTCCGTTCTTGAAGTTCATGTTTCTCAAGCAGGAAAAAATGGTTCCAGTGTAAGGATCTGAGCACTCAATGCACTGTGATCCCAGGAAACCTTGGGCCTTGGCATTCATGTGGATTTTACATTGACACACATCATCAACCTAAACATTGTTGCAAACCAAATACACCCCTGCAAGGCATCGGTGTTCCCTGTTAGCAGTGGCCTCTTTCAGGATAATGTGTTCTGCCACACAGCAAAACCTGTTCAGGCATGGTTTAAGGAACATGAGAAAAAGATTGATCAAACATCTTGTAGGATATACTGGACAAACTAGACAGATGCATGGTGGCTCATCATTTTCCTCAAAGGACTTAAAGGATCCACTGCTAACATCTTGGTGCTGGAAACCAGAGTACATCTCCAGAGGTTTTGTGGAGTCCATTGCTTAGTGGGTAACAATGGGGACCTACACAATATTAGGCAGGTGGTTTTAATATTATAGCTGATCAATGTGTGAACAATTCTATTAAATCCTAATAAACTAACTAAATGGTAATAGCTAAAACTAGCGAGGTTTGCTACTTAGATTCACTTTATAGCCTCTTTGATTTTATTCTCATTGGCTTGGTGTGCATCTCTGTCCACTGGGTTTAATTTACATTTACATTTATGGCATTTAGCAGACACTTTTATCCAAAGCGACTCCCATTCCCTAACTATAGGGGCCAGTCTCCCTGGAGCAGCTTGGGGTTAAGGGTCTTGCTCATCGACCCAGTGGTGGTGCTGAAGGTAGGATTCGTACCTGTGACCTCTTGGTCCGGAGAGATCACTGGGGGAGGTGGGGGGGAGATGTTGTCTGCACTGACGTTACCAAAATTATATTCATTAAAACATTAAATTCATACAACCCCAATGTCTGAGAAATGTAAAATGGTGTGTGTGTGTGTATAAGAGCACAAAAACCTACAACCACTGTTTATTTTTTGCAAATAAAAAGTCTGTAATTAATGACTTCATTATTTTTGTGCCTCTATGGGGGTAGGAGTTGGGGTTGGGGGGGCCCGGCTTGTCTTGGACACAGGCAAGGGGAGCTTCAAGGAAAAAAGGTTGGGAATCACTGGTCTAGACTTCAGTCCATCATTAACTGAACGAACTGAAGTACTTTTAGCCACAGACTCACCAGCATAAAGTACTTCACTGAACGCCACAGGAAATCCTCCCTTACCAACGCCATCAGACTCTACAACTTCTCTCTCTGTCACACATCCACACAATAATCTGTGCAGTTGTCTGTTGCTTCTTGTTGTATATTTTCTTATGGGTTTAACTAACTATCATTAGTTAGTTAAACTAACTATCATGTGCATTATTTTTGCTGTGATGTGCAACAGTCTACCATGTGCAGTATTGTGCAATGGTCTTATTGGATGTTAAACATTAGCATTATGTGCAATATCATGTGACATTTTCTAAAAATGGGTGCTGAATAACTTAATTACCTGCAATCTCTTATGTGCAATAGTCTTCATGTGCATTATCACTACTAACATCAAAAATACTTTTTCATTACGTTAATATTGCTACTGTTTCTCTAATAAGTGCTATAACTATCCCAAACTATCATTTGTATTAGTAGTTTTTCACTGTGTTCCATACAAATAGCATTCATACCAAGGCTTTCTCTATATATCATATGGTATTTTCACATTGAGCTTTTAATCTTTTCTACAGATGTTTTTAATTTAGATTTTATTTAGACATTATATTATATTGTTCTTGTTTCTGTGTCTATGTGTGCCTTTGAGGTCATTATATAAGCAATTTCCTCTGGGATCAACAAAGATTTCTGATTCTGCTTCAGAATACATTTTCATAGGATGAAGTCTTTGTATGATTCTTTTTTGATGAAGATCAGATTTTTATGCTTTAATTGAATGTTTTAAGTGACATTTTAATATTTCTTTCACTCAGCAATGCCTGAGACGACACCGATGTAACTGTAACTGATTAAACTGTTGTGTTTTTTTTTTTAAATATCAGCAGGATAAGTTTTTGACTTTTTTGCAGAACCATCCTTCCAACAAGCATCACACAAAGAATCCTTATATATTCCAAAGGCACGGACTATTAGTTTTCTCACATTAACGTTCTTCTGACCAATCCAGCTTTACACAAAAACATTGAAAACTTAAACTTAAAAGATTGCTCTTGTGTTTTACGCAGGACAGCTTAATGGAGATACACACTCCGCAAGCCCTCCCTCCCCACACACACATTATGTATTTAGGCCAAGCCATGGGGGCAACCTTAATTACATGCTTCTTGGAATTTGGACAGGCATGCAAAATTCTAAGCAGCGTGGCCTAATTTGGCCTCTGCATTTGCTCCGAAGAAATGAACTGTGGCTAAGGTATGCAAATTTAGGGCAAAGGCCCTCGAAAATAGTGTACTGATGTGTACTTGTGCACTCGTGCACTCTCGCGGAGGCGTTAGAATTCGTGCAACATTACACCATTGTGATGCTTCAGCAGCTTAGCGGGTCCGTCCTGATGATTGAATTTGTCACACCGTGAGAGTGGTAACCACACTCTCTGGTATTTATAAAAAACAATTTTTGTGGGTGTCATGACATACATTTAAATTTCAGACAGTAAAAAATCTAAGACATTTGTCAACCTATGTGACCTGTACTGAGTGTGTGTACTGGAGTTTGCAGTAAGGAAGGTCCCAATTTTAGTAAAAATTTAATAATAATAATAATAATGATAATAATAATGATAATAAACAATAATAAAAATAATACTAATAACTTTTACTTATATAGCAACTTTTTCAAACTCAAACCAATAGAGTAATGAGTATTTTGACCATTCAAATTGTTATTATGGTTAATTAAACAATAACAATCATGCAGAAACTTTGAACGATTCTCAAATACTTTACTGGGAAAAGGCTAGAATCTGTCTCAGTATGCCCTTCACTGGAACTATGGCTGATGAGAGAAGTGTGTCGGGCTCGTTTAAAGTACACTTTTACTGTGGGACTTTTAAAATAGAGTTAAAATATGCATTATTATCATTCCAATAAACAACTAATCAAGCCACTTCACAGAGAACCTGGATTTTAATTGACATAACATCACTTCATCTTTCTCATGTAACTGTGTGTATTTACCTAATCATGGCAGCTCTACTTTCAGAACTGCTGTGATGGCAGAACAATCTTTATTTCTCTGTTTGTGACCAGAATCAATGACTTTCTCTCTCTCCAGCAAAATGGAACCGCTCACTCTTTATTTGCTCCCTGAATTCTTAGTGCATAATTTTCTTAACCTTCTACTTAGTGTATTCTAGCACAAGAAGTCCAGCATATTTGTGTTCCAGCACAAGAAGTCAGGGTGTTCTAGAGTGACTTACCCATCATTAGTTACAGTGATAGTCTCCCCGGACCATGTGGGGGTCATTGTCTTGCCCAAGGCCACAATAGGAGAAAGTGGGGAGTTCGAAACTGCAACTTTGTGGTCATCTGGTTTACAGTCATGTGTTTTACCCACTATAGGCTACTACTGCACTGACAGCACTGTGTTTATACCTGATATAATGAGATACTAATAAGACAGAAGTACCAGTAAACAGTATACATTAAAGCTCTCACCACTGCTGATGAACGTTCCAGTTCAAATCTCCTACTAGGAAATTCAGGAAATCCAACTTTACAGTTCCAACTACTGGAGTGGGCCTGGATTTTGACACTGTAATCAGAAGATTGAGGGTTTGAATACCAACTGCTAGTGTCACCACTGAGGTACCCTTGAGCAAGGTACCGTCCCCATACACTCTGCTCCCTGGGCACCCCTCATTGCAGCCCACTGCTTAAATTGGTGAATAGGTTAAATGCAGAGAAAAAATTTCACATTGTTGGGGTAGTGTGGTGTACTGTGGTGTGTTCACATGTGACTATAGGGGGCCACTTTACATTGCCAAAAATTGAATGCACAATTAACTACTGCATTCTTTTCATAAATGCAGTAGTTAATTGTGCATTCCATTAATGGTGCATGGGCAGGATTTTCATTTAAGAAGACTATAGGCTAGGTTCTCTTTGCATATTATTTTGCAGTCATTGCAGTGGCACTGGAGTTTCACTGCTAATATGGCTATGAGTGAATAAAAGTTAATGACCAACAGTTAGAACTGTGCAAGCTGTAACTCACCGCCTTCTTGCCTCAATCATGTGTTAACTAGTGTCAAATAGACTAATTTGGTTTCTGATACTATTGATTAAAATTGTATTTTAGTAACCAGGGATGTAGAAAGATATTCTGCATTTTGATATTTTGATATTTTTATGTGAATGTGACATACAGTTTAGATCAAGTGTGTGTCATTATTTGTTGTGAAGGCATATGTGAAAACTGCTGGCACTGCTGGCACACACCCTGCTTGTTGGAAGAACTTTATGCAAATGATCTCAGCAGCGACCAATCAATACTGGAACACACACTGAGAGGGAAACATCATGCATGAAAAAAAAAGCCACAATGTATTCAGGACATGGAATATTATTGTGTCAGATGATATATTAAAAACAATACTGGGCTGCTCTCTGGCACAGAAGTAGAGGTCTGCTACCTGACTAATTTTCTGGTTTCAGGTCAGGTTCAGGTCGATTTATTACATGAAACATTGGCCTCAGGTTTATTCTCTAGTGGAGTTTTGTTTATTCCACGCCTGTGGAATTTCCTCCTTGACATTCTGAGGGAACCACAACCTACTGATTGTTTTAAAAAACATCTTAAGACATTTCTTTTTAACAAAACCGTATCCCCTTATTAGATGTTTTCTATATTTATTTTTTAATAATCTTTCTATTTTTTAATTCCTGCCTTGTTTTCTTTTATTTTTTTAACCTGTAGCCCTTTGAGATATTGTGATGAAAAGGGCATTATAAATAAAATGTATTATTATTTATTTCTATTGAGAGTAGCAAGTTTTACACACCCCCATCCTTAATAGTCTTAAAATTTGCATACACTTCTACTTTTTTGTGTATCTACCACGCGCTCCTAGTGTCAAGCACTCTGTGAAGGAAGGGACTAGGCTCACTTTAAAGAACATTTAATCAGTGCATGTCAACTGCAGGTAAAAACTCATCAAATAAAAAGACAAAGTCCAACCTAAAACAAGCATATAACTTGAATATAGGCACAGTATATTATTTTTAGCATTTGCAGTTAAACAACACTAAAATCTTGCAGCATCCCTGGTAGTAGCAGCCTTCCTAAATCCTAAATAGATAATAGCAGTGATGGCTGTTTATCATACTGGGAGAGCTAACCTCGCGAATAAGTAACAGCTAATAAGATCTGTCACATGTTTCACACTACAGCATGAGAGCCCATTTCAAGCCACAGTAATGAATAGATCAAATGCGCTGTCCAGCTGCGACTGCGGGTTGCATTTATGTGTTTAAATGGTGATGTACACCATAACCGAACAGCATTAGCATGCTATCAGAATTATATATGTGTCTTGGGTGCATTCAGACCTGCATTTTTCATGTTGCTTGACCTACTCAAGATGAATGATCAGGTATAAATGGGGTCTAATGGTAAGTCATGGTTTATACATGGTATTACTCCATACGAACTTTCTTTACTTGTTAGATTGCTGAAGAAAACGAAGAAAATAATCTTGGAAACCAACTAATCTTGGCAGATGTCTTATGTTTTATGTTTGGTTTCTGGCTCAATGACACAGGTCAACAGGTCACAATTTTTGGTTTTGTAATTTTTTTCATTCTGATTTCAAACCTGTTTTTATTTTTTCATACACGTACAGTTTTTGTGATGAAGCTAGTTATATATTGCATGATAGTTGGTATAATTAGCATATAATAATCATATGCTAAGTGTTTTTGAAGAAACAGTGGTAGCTGACTGACACTGATCATCATATTTATGCCACAGTGTGGCCTGTCTGATTTCTCACTGAAAATATTGAATGAGTTACTTGATTGGTGCCTGCGGTTTAATAAGCGCATTCAAGTCTATTGCCAATCTAATATTGGTCATAATTCTGAAAGCTGATATGACAGAAAGAAAGCAGATCAGAAAGTGTGTTGTGGTTTCTGATGATTGCCATTTTTTTGTTGACCTGTGTTATTAATTGTGATTGTAACATCATGTTTTACAAAAACATGGGGAAAAAAAATTGAAAACAGATCAACAGCAATGTATTGATGCCTGATTTATATAATGAATTGATGAATGCCTCATGCTACCTTGCTCTACCCCTGCTTGTCCATGACTCATTGAAACTGAGAGATTAGCAATGGCTAATGATTTCTAGGAAGTTGAAATTAATTTTCTTGGTTTATGTCTGAACATAAAGGTATATGTCTAGGTTAAATGATTGAGTAAGACTGCATCAGTCCAAAGTGGTTGAAAATGCTCACTAGAACAGATCTCACACATCAAACTTCTTATTTAATGGAAGTAAGTGTGTGTGTGTGTGTGTGTGTGTGTGTGTGTGTGTGTGTGTGTGTGTGTGTGTGTGTGGGTGTGTGTGTGGGTGTG
>JBBJLR010136408.1:0-16819 GCA_037577145.1 Brachypetersius gabonensis | reverse complement strand
TCTGCTCAAACACTGACCGGTGTATAATAGAGTCTGCTCAAACGCTGACCGGTGTATAATAGAGTCTGCTCAAACGCTGACCGGTGTATAGTAGAGTCTCCTCAAACACTGACCGGTGTATAATAGAGTCTGCTCAAACACTGACCGGTGTATAATAGAGTCTGCTCAAACGCTGACCAGTGTATAATACTCTGTTAAAATACAGGCCACCTCTATAAATCTGCCCAAACGTAGATTAGTCTGTCAATCCAAGAATGCTAATGAGTGATGATGACTTTTTTAGGCTCTGTATGGAAATGAACACAGATTACAGTTGATTTTAAGTGCTATATTGATACTATATTATAGCGAAGTATAAAATGTAATCTTGACTCAAAGGTACACTAACTGCTTTGCTCCATGTTTTTCAGGGCCATAGTTGGCCGCCGTTTCTTCTTCATAGTGGGCACGCTGTACCTCTACAGGTGTGTGACAATGTATGTCACCACCTTACCTGTTCCAGGCATGCACTTCAAATGCTCACCAAAGGTAACACTCTCAATCCCAAGCCACACGCTGCAACTGCTGTAATGAAAATGTAGCAGTTATAAAAAATTATTTGCTGGTAGTATTACACTTCTGCCTATTTTTAACTTCCTGTTTTCACAGACACTAGTGTGTACAAGTGTTACTTTATTCACCTTTATTTTATTCATTTTTTTATTTAGCTGTTTCAGTTTAGGATTGGCATTGTTGTTCACATGAAGGAAATAATTCAGTTTTCTAACCTGTTGTGAGGGGTCAGCTGATAATGAGGCTACACACACACACACACACACACACACACACACACACACACACATCAGTGAAAGGAAAGTGACGGTAGTGTGGATGCTAAATGACTGACATTGTAATTAAAATTTGTTTTTAAAAAAGTGTAAATCAATCTAAAACCAGTGTTTGCTCTCCTACCCCCTTGTTGTTTGCTGCTCTTTCGCTTGGTGAGCGCACCCTCAGGAGTTTCCGCACCCATATATGGGTGGAAACTATTCTGGAAGTTCTACCGGGTTTCTTTCGAAGACCTAAAATAGAAATGTTGGTCATTTTTGTGTGACCCTATTTTTAAAACTCCAGTAGTGGTTATTATTATTACATGTTATTTAAATTACTATAACAATTATTTTTGCCATATAATGGCAATTTAACAGTTGTTATATTTCTGGTATGGATCAATGTGAAAATACACTACGCTATATACAGAAATGCTGGATATAAATACTATAGACTGAGTGAAATTTGCCACCACAAATGGTAGTTTGGAGTAAGTTATTGCACTCAGTAGAGAATCCAGTAGTAATATTAAGTAATAAAAAGTAATATTAACTATTGATATTGCGCATGAAGCCTATTCCACGTAAGACACTGCACATAATGGAAGTGATTCCGCACCCGTTTAGAAAACGTCACATGATGTTACACATAGTGAGACAACTGCACATGAGATATTGCACATAATTGTAATGTTTACCACCTGATAAGAAAATTGCACATGTTCGACTGTTGCACATAGTGTCAGCAAATAAATTACTAAAAAAAACTAAATTTTCAGCAGTCCACTACACACTGTGTAGTGCTGTGCGTCTTCAGTGTTAAAATTCTATTTCCTTTGCATAAAATCTTGGGACTTTCCTTCCTTTCATCTCGATGTCTTGTATTAGTCATATTTAGAGCTTTTTGCAAACTTTGTGATAAAGCTAGGTCATAAAACGTCTTTTGTACTGTTTGACATGTAGACAATGAAGTTGATAATTACCGTCAAGGACAGCTGATACTATTGTCAAATCAGCTGAGCCTGTAGACAGATGTCTACACAAATAGGGGTTGTTTACTGACAACGTGGTGAAGGCTGGTCCTAGATAAGATAGGAGCTGGAATAGGGAATTACCAGTGATACTGTAGTTTAATTTTCCAGGCCAGATCAACCCCTGATCATTCCGAGTCAGTTTAATGTGCTTCATTGAGTGGTGTGTATTGTTTTTTCTTGTTGTTGTTTTTTTAGTCTTATCAGAACTCAATGGGAATTTAAAGGGCAGACACAGAGCTACAGGCACATTTGGCTTGCCTTCAGTTTGTTACCCGAACACTTTATAAGCAAGGTTACAGGAAACCCAGGGTGTGGGTGACAGACAATGGAACACATCAAATCCCACAGAGTCTCTTTTTATTTCTCTGGATCACACCCACACATGCAGTTCTGTCATGGACTCAAGGTCAGGGGGTTTGGTTTCCTGTCCTGGTGCCTGCGTTCACAGTGTGTGAGGCTGAAAACAATTTTGCGTGTCCAAATATATGCGGGCCATTGGCCACTCACTAATATGGGGTCTGCAGTATCCCTTTTGTGAACTAAACAGTCTGAAGGTATATAATATGTGCTAATCTGGAAAGAGCCCACAGTCTGTTCATGAATCTTATCAGTCATTTACACATTGCTAATTTTCCAACCTTTTTTTGTCCCTTAGACCTAAACAAGCTGTTTTTGTTACTGTGTTATTATACTGTGTTTTTGTGACATGTAAATGAGCTGTGTTCTGATTGGCTTTTCAAGTATTCTGTGTATGAGACCCTACATTTAGTGTGAATTGCCAGTGCTAGGCCCGAATGCTGCATATATGTCCAAAGGCTTTAATGACGTCACAAAGGCTTTAAAGGCTTTAATGCGGGGAATTGTAGTAAAGTATAAATAAGCTTTATATTGTAGCTTCATTTCCATATATGGGCTGTAAGGGCTGTGGGGAGGAGCATAGGCTAGTTGTAACCAGCAGAAAAGTTCAGAAACACAAAGTGCTGAACTGGTGTGGAAATACTGCACAAACTGAAACCACTTTGATATGGAGTCTCAAACCCGCATGGCTTTCGAGAACAATGCATCGACAGGAAAGTGCTATCTAACTAATTGCAAACTGAACAGTCACTGAGCCTATTTATGGCTCTAAAAGGCTCCGTGCTCCTCCCTGGGTGAGAAAGACACGCTACTGCCATTTCGGTTTGTTACCAGCCAGACCAGCGCTGCACAGAATCATACAGAATGAAAGAAAAGGGAGCAGTGCAACTTTGAACAGACTGTCTGAGCCTAACATAAATGGAAACTCAATATAATTTCCTGTGTGCGCGTGTGTATGCGCGTGTGTGTATGCGCGTGTGTGCGCGTGTGTGTGTTTGGAAACTATAAAATATTTTGTATGTGAGTTTACATTGAGTTGGAGGCATCATATATGCATATAATTTGGCATTCGCCAAATGCCCCCTTTACCCCTTAGGTGTACTCATATACTCAGAATTTCTTTTGCATTAAGTTTCACATGTGTCTGTGATGTCTGTTTATATTTTGTGTGTGTGTGTATTGCAGCTTTTTGGGGACTATGAGGCTCAGCTGAGGCGCATTATGAAGATGCTCTCGGGTGGTGGACTGTCGATTACTGGATCCCACACCATGTGCGGGGATTATCTTTACAGCGGACACACCGTGATGCTAACGTTAACTTACCTTTTTATTAAAGAGTGTGAGTGTATTTCTATACTGTGTTTATCTGTCTGTCTGTATATCTGTTTGTCTATCTGTGAATGTATGTGTCTGTCTGTCTGTATTGTTTGAGAGATATTCTGTTAGTGGATGAAGGGTTAAGAACAGAAATAGCCCTAAAAAAAATCTCTTCCTCTGTCTTTCTGACTGTTCACTAAATAGGACTGAATTATAACCAATACTGCCACCTAGTGGCAATAATCTCACTGTGTTCTAATACGTTTTTTGTGCCCATTTGTGAAGTAACATTGTGTAAATTGTGTATGCCCACAGATTCTCCACGGAGGTTTTGGTGGTATCACTTGATATGTCTGTGTTTAAGTGGAGTCGGGATTTTCTGTATCCTGCTGGCTCACGATCACTACACAGTGGACGTGGTCGTCGCTTACTTCATCACTACACGCCTCTTCTGGTGGTACCACACAATGGCCAATCAGCAGGTGATTATGGGCTCACTCAACATGAAGTGCACAATGATGCATTTGGTCTTAGTCGACTGAAATGTAGGGTATTTTTTTTTTATAAAATGTTACCTAATCACTGCTCAGCACCAAACGAAGGCAAATAAAATAATAACACCTCACTCGTTTTTTTTAAACTTATATAATATTAGAAGTATGAGAGTAACCTCAAAATAACGTGTGCAGAGTTTAGAATCGCTTTAGACTCAGCATAATAGAATACTTTGGTGAAAAATCTCGTTTACACAATTTTCCAAGTACCTCAAATTGATCAATTAATCTGCTAATTTAAAATTAATTTATTACTTTTATTGCTATTATTTCGATAGAGCTATGAGGCTAATGTACATTGGTGCTTGAAAGTTTGTGAATCCTTTAGAATTGCCTACATTTCTGCATAAATATGACCTGAAACATTAGAAAGTAGATCAAGAGAACCCAGTTAAGCAAAGGACAGAAGTATTTCACTTGGTCATTTATTTATTGAGGAAAATGATCCAATATTACATTACACATATTGTGTGTAGAAATAGATAATCAAAGCTACCTCTATTAAGTTGTCCCAGACTTTTCCATTTGGTTTAGGACACTGTATGACTTAAAGTGGGGGTTTGAACCTGCAACTTTGTGGTCATCAGATTCACTGGCAAATGTTTTACCCACTAGGCCACTATCACTGAGATTCAAAAACGCTTGTAAGGTGATCTGATCTCGGATCAGATTCCTCTGTGTTCATGATGGTAATTGTCACACAAATGTGTAGATCAGTGTTTCTACTCGAGGTGGTTTGTGAAGACAGCGACTGCCCGCTGTGTTCGTCTACACAGCGAGGTTTTATTAAGGCATACTGTGACCTAAACCACACCGACATGCCTGTCCCATTCTTAAGAAAACTACGTTTTCATGATGTTAACTAGGGCTGCACAATATGAGGAAAACATGCGATAATGTTGTAGAGTGTTGCCATGGAGATATCACATACAATAAGTGATTAAAAATGTAAGTGAGTTTAGTGTTAATGTTTTTCTGCTTTGGATTTGCTGGTAACAGACTCCAGACAATATGACAATGCAATGTTTCCATTCCAACATTTTATTTTTAAAGAATTTACTTAAACAGAGCATTTTATTGCCTCCCATAAAACATTTGAACCATTGAACATTGTTGAAAAAAATCTGAAAATATTGTACAAATAATTTCAATTATAGTAAGTTTTTACTATAGCAAAAAGAACAATCTATAACAGTAGCACAGACGATGAAGAAACTGCCCCGTGATTTTTTTTTTCCCTCTTCTCTGTGGCTCTGGGTGAAAAACACCATTTATTGCAGTTCAGTCAGTCTTTGGCGATATGGATATTGCGCATGTTAATATCGCGATAATGGTAAATTTGCGATATATTGTGCAGCCCTACTGTTACCTCTGTTTTGAGGATGTATTTGCAGAACAGATTTGGGTGGCCATTGACTTGTGGTGTTTCATTGGCGGAGTTAGTCTCTTAGCTCCAGGTTTAAACTAAAGAAGCAGAATTTGGACTCCAAGCTTGTCTTGGCTGATTGATTAGATCTAGACATTAAGACCGATCAGTTAGCGGATCAAGCAGTGGGTTGGAGAAAGTGATGAAAGGTTAATGGATTAATGGATGGTTTTTGTTTTTCTGAATGTGCAGCACACGATCCATTACCACAGACAATAGCAACTGCCAGCTGACTTCTCAGAGCTTCTCATTATAATTGACGGTCCAATTAGAATAGACATGCTGAAGTTATCATTTAATAAACAACCTGGCAGACTTTCACATGGCCTTTAATTAGTGTTAAGAAATTCCAGCTCTGTACTTGCTCTTGTGTTTGTGCAGGTTTTATTTTATGTCTCATTGCTGCTTTCTGTGTTTTGCAGTGTCTTAAGCAGAGTTCCCAAGGGAACCCATTTTCTCGGGTTTGGTGGTTTTGCCTCTTCAGATACTTTGAGCAGAACGTTCAGGGCATCGTTCCTCGCAACTACCAGCTGCCGGTACAACTGCCTTTGCCATGGCGCTCGCTGCGGGGGACTCGGGTGGCGTACAGCAAGTTGGAGTCCCACTGACCTGGCCAGGATGGAGCTCTGTGAGACTCTGAGAAAGGGAGAGAGACTATGTATACCATCAACCCCTATACTGGCTGACTGGCTGAGCACTGTGACGCGTAAATTCCGTTTTTCTTTTGGTGAGCGATCTTTTCGAAGCATTTCAGCGTCCCTCAGAGACGATGTACGTGAGCACAGCTTCTGACAACCGGATATGATTTGCTGCTCTATACCGTAGCGCCAAGATACCAACTACCAACACGTCCTGCTGCCAAGTGTGTGTTAGGCTTGATATTCAGGCTGGAGGTTATGCAGAAGCAAGTCTGAATATTCAAGCACAAATTTAGCTGAAACATTGTAATTTAAGGGGTAATGAACCGCCAAACTATGTCAAAACAGCCTGAACCTTTAGTGACAAAACCTTTTTCTTTTTTTTGTCTTATTTTTTTTGTAATAACCTTATTAATTGTAGTAAAAGTTTTTCTAAACACTTTCTCAGATTTATTTTCCAAAAAAAAAACAACAAATATCCAAATATTGGAGGTTTTTTAGATTTGTATTTTTCTGAATGCTGGAGCATCTAACGTCAATTTTAGAGCTTTTTCAGTGCCTTTTTCCCGACAGATTGTACCACGTGTCCCCATACCTGGTTTTGAATGACAGTCATTTGCGTAAATTTCCTTTAACATTCATCAGTCCTACTCCTGCACATGCTCTTCGGGTCTCTGAATGTCTATGGAATTGCTGTCTTGATCTTAATCATGCAGAGAAACTGTCAGATGTGCTGGAATGTATGTGAACAGTCAGCTCCGCCTTACTTGATCCTTTAAAACCAAAACTTAATCACAGCGGAAGAGCTTGAGCTTTTTTTAGTAGCATTTAAAATGAACAGTGTTTCATGACTTTTTGACCATTTCTTGTTATAGACGTCCTACTTATTTGTCTTGGTCAGGGCTGAAGGGAGCTATTGATGGGGGTTCAGAGAGAGAGAGAGAGAGGCAGAGAGACACAGAGAAGTAGTGAAGAGTAAAATGTAAGGCTGAATGTTTCTAGTTGAACTATTTCAAGTGTGTGACCTCCATTTACATCTGGTCGTTTAGTATCTGCCTTACAACCTGATGAGATTTGAACCACACGTTTACGCTTTAGTCATCAAATGCATTTCTCTGGCTGTATGATGTTCAGTATGCAGTTAAGCTTATAACTAATTACCTGTGTTGTTCCTTGCCTTACCTTTTCTATTAGAAACATGGTTCCTGTCTCAAAAATGACATTGTGATGTTCATTTTCTTACACTATTAGTTGTTAGTTGTTAGTCAGGAAAGAGCAGCGATTACACTGTCATGCTTGCAGATTGTTTAAATTGCATTAAATTGTGAATAATCTTGATCTTCCTGACTGCATGCAATGACCAGGTGTAAACGGGGTCCATCTGTCCCGAGCCGATTTTGTGGCTGGGTTTTAGGAGGTATTACCGGTTACTGGATGTTATCAGCCTATATAACTGTATATGGTCTAACACTACTCCAGTAGGTAGTTAAATGTCTTGCTGACAGAAAATATTCATGCAATGGTCAGGCAATGCCTGTATTCACAGTAAAAGTTGTTAGCGCCCCCTAGAGGTCAACCGCATGTTTTGTTCAAAACGGAACAAGAAAGGAGACAATCTGACCTAAAACTTTATCAATTTATTATGTCATGTGGATTATATCCCTTAGTTTTGCAGAATTCGTTGTTTTTATATCGTTTCATTTATTAATGTTCTTTCACTACAAAACTTAGCATGCATTATTAAAAATAAGTCATACAGCAATTAGGAATCCCTTTAGTATCAGCCAGTCCTGACTGCGAGCGTAGCTACTGAGCGAAAGGCTTTAAAAACAACCAAACTAGTTGTAACTCAAAATCCCAAAGCACAAAATAGACACCAGAGGCATTTTTGTGCCTTTTCAGCCATAGAAAAAGCTAAACTGAGGTATCTGCATCACCAGCTAGCTTCCTAATTTCAGCTTTTAGCTTGACGTCCTTCTGTCGTGTAGTTGTTTGTTGCATTGTGAAGATGGTTTGCTCACCAGCTCATGGGGAAAAAAGCACTTCAAAACAGTCTGCTACCAAAACTACACCCCGAAGTCCTTCAGCCTCCCGGATACATGATCAGAAAAGGGTCTTTCTAGCCTTTACACCAGAAAATCTCACTCTAGAGGCTCTTGCAGCACCATTGTGGTTCCTTTCTTCATTTAGGCCAGAGTGTCCCTTTAATATCAGCTGCACAATGTATTAGTCGGGCTCTAACAGAAGCGCGTTGCAGTCTTTAGACATACTTTACTCACAGCCTTTGAGTCTTAGAAATGTTTACTAGCCCAAAAGATCTAATGTCTTGCAAAGAGAAGCCTGTGGTGTGTTTTTATTATGTGTGCAATGCTTGTGTCCTATAGAAAATATATTTTTATATATACATCCCTATAAATCCACTGTCATCGAAATGCTTAGTAATGATTTAAAAGATGTGTCAGGTCTTAGCAGGCCCAAAGGGTAATATTCACTTTGAAATTAAGAAATTTAAGGCCATTCGGGATTTGACACAATATTAGCTATTTTCTCTGAGTACATGTAGATTCAGTGTAAGTGTAAGATTAAATGCTACAGATGTAGTTAAAAAGCTCTGGAGTGTTGCTTTTGCACCACAAGCAGAGAAACATCAGAATACTCGTGATATATTTTTCCAAAATGTGGAGGCCCCCAAAGATTCTAGAGCCCGCAGTCCAAGGCATAAAGAATCCCATTAAAAGCTCGAAATTATTTGTTTACACTTGTGTTTTGGGAAACAGACTCCTAACCCTCAGTATTTGGGCCCACAGTGAGGCCTCATTTGAGAAAGTGAGCCACTTGAAAGGCCTAAACATTCACGAGCAAAAGGAATGTATTACAATTTCGCTGTAAACAGATCTGTGATTGTGGAGTAGTCTTAACGCACAAACATGCCAAGGGTTTGTTTTTGTTACGAAAACTGACGAGGTTTGTGTGGTCCATTAGTCTCTCCGTTTAGCTGATGTGTGCTTCTAGATGCCAAAATAAACGGACACCAGTGGTCCTTCCAGTCGTAGCCAAAAATGGATGCGCAAGCTTGAGAGGCTCCTGGCAGGAATCTCTAATCCCAACAGGAGTTGCTAGTGGCATCAACATTGATTTTCAAATGAAATTACTGCAGCCATGGCACAATAGCATGACTGTTTCTCCTAAGGCTTTTGTCCTAAACAATGCAAAAAAGTTGCCTGTAGAAGGAACAGGCTTTAAAGAATTGGTGGACCACAAGGATTGGAGGTCTTTTTTTGTATTTGTTTTTAGTGTTGAGTCTGATTCTGAAATAGTGATGGACAATAGGGCCTGGCCTGAATACTAGTATTGTGACAGATTGCAACTTGCAGTATATTAAAATCATATATGGCTTGGAGTCCAAGGCCTCGTTCACGCTTGACATTAACATGCGTCTTGGATTATCCGGTCACAGATGGCCAGCTCAGGTACATGTGAACGCACCCAAGACTCGGAGGCGGTCTGGGTCACATTCTTTAATCCGTGTGTACGTGAATATGATGGACCGCCTACTTAACCAGTGTCTTCCGTGTTAGCAGAAAGTGTTTACATTCATTTCTTTTTATTCTTTTAATGTGTGGTAGACCAAGCATGGGGTGTGCGTCTCTGCCTCCCGCCCAGTAATGACAGCAACACATTTACAAATAAAATGTGAAGTTAGTTCATTTACAGATAGACAGACATCAGATCATGATCACATTCCAGAGCTAGGTTTGATCTGATGTACTTGGAGTTACTTTCAGATCATGACGCATGTTAATGGCAAGCATGAACAGGGTCTGAGAGAGCATGTCCTCACTCTCTCTGTGTAAATCAGACAGCCCCCCCTCACCCTGTCACTCATTGCAATGCTAAATGTTTGTTAGCTGATATCAGAATGATGGCAGTGGTCTCCTCCAACTGTGTTTAGTTCAAAAGGACAGACTGTAAATCAGACCTCACCTATAACATCGTGTGACCTCCAATTTAGAATCGACAACAATCACAATAAAAAAAAAAACGTAGAGATACATGATTACAAATTGACGCATTTACAAAATAATTGACTTCAGTTGGATTCCATCAAAGTTTTCATTCAATAAATCACCCCCCGGAAACGCTCGGATACTCACAACCTTATAGTCGGAAGGCTTCTTTGTATATTGCAGCGCTAATCATCAGTATTGCATTAATGAATGACAGCGTCGGGGTCGATACTAGGACACTTTATTGGGATGGCTTTACTGATTATCTGCTCGAAAAAGTCATCTCAGCTTTCGTTGCTACACTCTAAACCTCTTCCACAATCGTACCTGCTAGAAAGTTCAAAGAAAATCAAAAGCCTCTAAATGAAATCGTTAGAATTTAAAAGATTGCAGAGTTTTTGCCGAGAATTTCATGTTGGAATGATTATGCATCGACATAATCTTGTTTTATGGTCAAAGTCACGATGGAAATTGTGCAGCCAGCTAATACAGAGAGACAATGGCAAGATAATAACATAAATGTCATTGATCTTTTTGAAACGTATGACTAATAAAAGTAACACAATTCTTAAGTCAGTTTCTCGTTAGAGGAGAAAGTAATGTATCACTTTGTACCCCAACTCTGTTAACTGTATACTTTTCTCTGTTTGATGCTTAGCAGAACTAACCCTTGTTCATTTTGCTCTGTTTGCAGCTTTGTGGTTTGTAAGAGCCTGTAATTCCACGTTTAGGGGTAAAAGCCTGTGTTCTGTGAAAGGTGTGTAAATTGACAAGGTATTTTGAAATGCACTTTTAAAAAAAAAGCTCCTCCTTAGTGTTTGTGTTGGCATTAGCTTAGACATCCCAACAGTTTCAGAAATGACTTTGGCTTCGACTGCAGTATTTTCTTTCAAAAAAGAAACGCATCATAGAGGGATAGAAAAATCCTCACTGCCATGAGAAAGCCTCGGATCTCGAAGATATTAACTCTGTAAGAGAAGGTAGACATATTCTTGACAATGTAAAAGTAAATGAAATGTAAAAGGATTTTATTCCAGGCCGTCTGGGCCTGTTTCTACTGGTGCAGTCATCAAATGGTCTGAAAAAGGTCTGAAAGTCAAGGCCTTTACACACCGAGCAGGATTTATTCGTCTGATTATTCGTATTAACTGTCATGAGGACGATCAGTTTGTCACAACAAAGTCCTTTTTCAGCTCTTAAATGCAGTGAGGAGCTCTGTATTCTTTTACTATTTCCAGTGGACAGTAGCCCACGCCGTGTCACGGGTTGCTCGATTTGTGAGCATCCTTTTCCCCCCCATTTAAAGACAATGTTGTGAAAAAGTTTGGGATGTAGCTTTGATGCAAAAAGTCCATGTCCGATTTGTCTCCTTGCCTTCAGTGTGTAACAGCCTTTTCAAAGCTTCAATGTGACAAAACGTTGATAAAATGTGGCAAAATGTAAATGTTTAGTGAACAAATTGATTCACTCTTCTTTTGATGCCTTTGACCCTTTACTGATGGAATGGAACCCCCCCCCCCAAAAAAAAATATATTCATTCATGACTTCATAAATTGACCCCAGATGTAGGAGGCAGAAGCAGGCATGACCTCAGGATGACAGAAGGACAGATTCTCTCTCTTACACACACACACACACACACACACACACACACACACACACAGTTAAACTGCGTTCCAGATGTGTTTTTTTTAGATAGTTATCGATGCATATCTGAAACCAGCTTTAGATTAAGTAATGACCTGCTTCGTCTTGTTTTTGCTTTGTTTGTTTGTTTGTTTGTTTGTTTACTGAGTTAAGCCTCTGTTTGATTGGTCTAAAATGTCCAATTATACGTCCACAGTCTAGGAGGCTGCTGTCTGCCGTCAATCAAGCTTAATGAGAAAGTAACACTATTTTCTTTTTAAATTATGTAAATGTAAGCATGTATTATTCTTATTCTTATCATTATTACGGTTATTATTGTTTCCTTTTTATGTGAATCAGCAGCCCACTTGAGTTGAATTGTTTTGGGTTAATGTCTGTATAGCAGTTTGTGTTTGTGTTGAACAATCTTGATATGAAAGAAGAAAGGGGCGGAGTTTGAATAAAACCTTTTATTCTATAATGCTTGGACTTTTCATGCCTCTTAAAAGTTGAAGCTGCCCCTTCCAAGTTCACCCTTCACCCTCCTAATCTCATACTGCAGCCATGTGTTGGCGGTGTGGTGTGAACCACACAACCAGTGTTTACTCTGTTCTAGATACGTGTGTTTTAATTGCTTTTAATTGCTTTTGGATGATCTATGGCTCCAGTCAAGTAAACAGTTTGGGAAAACGACTCAAAAGCTGTTGATAAGCTCTCGTTCAAACTGCCTTGATTCATTCCAGATTGGGATTTTAAGTGAAGTGTTGTTTAAAAATGTAAAAAACTTTGACCACAAAGTGGATTTCTTGAGTTTCCATGGTGTCTAAAAAGGCCTAAAGCTTTTAACTATATGGAGAGGTTTTGTTGATAATTATGACTCACAGTAAGTCGTACCCTGAACTAAACCACATGTACAGATCTGACAGATGTACAGAGCTGGATGAGATTCTTTGGGGGTGAATTTAAGAGATTTGGGAAACCACAGACCTCTAGTGTTGCCAGTCTCTGCCTCCCAGCTCTAAAGTAAGGAAGCAAAGTTTCTGACAGGATATTATTTTAAAGGAGGATCCTTTTTGTCCTCCATTAGTCTCCTGTTGAGCACCGCTTGGGTTCAACCGAAGTAATCTGGCTAACTAAGAAATCCTGGTGGGTGTTTAATAAAGCAGATAACTGCAGTCGAAAGTTAGGGACGGTCCAATAGAAATGTCCCTTAGCTGTTTTCCTACCAGACTTTGGACTAAACTGAGAGCCATGAAAAAAAAACCAAAAGCCCACTTTTCCTTTTTTTCTGTTCACTGTTTCCACGATTTGCAGCTGTGTGTGTGTCTGTGTGTGTGTGTGTGTGTGTGTGTGTGTGTGTGTGTGTGTGTAAAAGGTACAGTGTGAGCTGTGTAAAAAAAGATGGGACGAAACGGAGCTCACGCATTCACACTCTGCCTTTAACATCACTACCACACTACAGTGTTGTGTAGTTTGACATGAATTATATGTATAATCTTTTAAATGTCTCCAAACACATCTCCAGTTTTGTTTGGAACTAGGTTATACAATAGTGAATAAAACGATAGTGACCTGCACGTTTTACACAAACACACTTGCAAATTACAAAAGCAATAACCGGAGAAAAAATATGCGGTCTCTTGTTTTTTATTCCATGCCTGTATGTGGTACAGTAACAAGTGCATGTTCAGAATCAGTTCTTGAATGTGATGTTAATGGAAACGCATGAAAACAGGATGTGCAAAGAATTTTACTTTCGTTTCCGTTTGTTTCAAGTTCAGTCTGTAGTCATGCCATACCGATTTTGGCCACTAGGCGGTGCTACTCCCATTTCGGTTTTGTGACCTCATTAAGCAAGAGCTGGTTTGGTGAAGAGGGTGTGAAAACATTTGCTTGTTTTATTACAGCACAAACCATTCCGTGTGAGTCATAGATGTATTTACAGATGTATAGTTATAGAGCAGTTCTGTAGCTGTAGAATAATTGATGACCTCTTTGAGATGCAAAATGCCACCTTAAAGCTTTGATTAAGCAACAAGATGAAGCCCCTCAGAGTCAAACAGCTGAATCTCTTCTCCACAGATATTTTAGTGCTGTGCTCTTTGCCCGGCAGTGTGTTATCTGATGATGACTAATAGGATCAGACTTTTAAAGTGATAAATCACATTTTTGTCCATTAAAATGAAGCATCTGCGTAGATATTCAGCACTGATGCTTTTGTTTGTCACATGAAGGGCTGTTGGGATGTTATGCTGGTTCAGTTCGCTGGAAGTGCATCAGGCTTGTGGATGATGTTTAGGACTAGTATGACTTACAGTAAGCTTTAAATGTTGCGGGTATTTAAAGATAGAAAACCTTTTCTGTCTTAAGCTGCTTTTTCTTGAGAGAAGGTTAAGGTGTGAACCTGGTGAGAGATGAGGAGAACATGATAGAAGACTAGCCTTAAGTAGGAAGTTAAGTAAAGGTTGAAAATGTATTTTATGACTTGATTAATAACCGTTCATCATTCATAAGCAGATATAACATAAGAAGGTCAACAGTGAGTTGTTGTATGATATTAATATGGCTATTCATTAGTTTGTTGGGTTTTTTTAAAACTTTTTTAATAAACAGACGTCTGTGACATCTATTAGACCAATGTTTCTCAACCTTTTCAACATTAAGGCCCACGCTGTCGATCACAGCATGTTGCCAAGGTCCACTTGGCCACATTAGATGATATTAAATAACCAATTGCGGACCAATGGCCTGTCTCGATTTTAGATTCGCGACCCAATCAAAAGCCTCCGTGGCCCTGTGGCTGTTCAAGTCAGACCCTGTTTTCAGTACATTATATTACATTCAATAGGCAGACACTTTTATTTAAAAAGTGACTTACATTCACGGCATTTATCAGACGCTTTTATCCAAAGCAACTTCAATTCTCTACCTACAGGGGGCAGTCTCTCCCTGGAGCAACTTGGGGTTAAGGGTTTTGCTCAGGGACCCAGTGGTGGTGCTGAAGGTAGGATTCGAACCCATGACCTCTTGGTCTGGAGGCAAGTACCCTACCCAACTACCTCCACCTTACCATTTGAGGAAACCATTAAGTTTCATGAACCAGAAGAAAGTTCTAAGAGCTGCAGTCTTTAAGTAGGGAGTGGTGCAAGAAGGTTCTGTCTGAATAGATGAGTCTTCAGGAGGTGTTTGAAGACAGCGAGAGGGATTCCGCTGCTCTGGTTGCCTTTGGCAGCTCATTCCACCAGTGGGGGTACCAGAGGGGAACCATGTTTTCCTTTCAAAAGGCCCACTTTTTGTGGTCTAATTGAATTCTGGTTAATGTAATCGCTTATATAATATAATTCCTTCCTGATTTCCGATTCAGATTGACTTAAACA
Source organism: Brachypetersius gabonensis (assembly GCA_037577145.1). NCBI lineage: Eukaryota > Metazoa > Chordata > Actinopteri > Characiformes > Alestidae > Brachypetersius > Brachypetersius gabonensis. The sequence continues at coordinate 1,674 of JBBJLR010136408.1, read as the reverse complement.
GAAGCTAAATATCACCTTTGACTGTCTGAAGTGTGCAATTTGGCATATGCTTGGGAAAATGAAGTAAAAGGTGCCTGGAGCAAAAAAAAGTCTCAAAGGGTGTAAAAAAAAGTGCACATCTCTCCTTGCCAAGATTCAGCTCGGAACCCCTGAATGTATGAGATGTACTTTAGGCACCATTCATGACCACAAATCAGCTGTATCTCCTAACGGAAGATAAAAAGAAAATCAATCTAATTTATGAAGAAAATTCTTAGGAAACATCTGGTCTACCAAGGTTCACCTTCATTAGTCAACACCAGAGCATCTCATCTGTCTCCGGCATGAACACGCTGTACTGTGAGGGAGCCATATGTTTCTATACAAAATCACTGCTCTGAAACCCAGAGGGCGATTGGAAAAGATGCTGTGAACATGCAAGATTGTGAATCTTCGTGGAGCCATTTAGAACAGAAGATAAAAGACAAATCCAGGCATGAGCGAAGGCCAGAACAAGCAAACAAACAGACGATGCACAGATCTCTTTATTTCCTGTGAGAAAATGCAGAGATCAAAGATGCCGCTGCTCCTTCTCTTCTCCATCAAACCTCGTAGGGGTTTGCTCTACACCCTACTCTTAGTATGTTCCAGAAGGGTCATTTATCAAAATCTGGAGGATACTCTGCTTATTCAGGAAATTATCAACCAATGAACTACTCTGCAATGAAACAGCTTGACACTATTTTCAGGTTTACAGAAAATTCAACAGCGAAGTGCATCGACAAATGATAATTCCCCAAAACAAACAAACAGCTGGAACAGCAGGTGTTTTCTTTATGTACACTCAGTGTCAACGCATGCAGGCGCTAGTTTACAGAGGACGACTCCAAAAGGCAGAGGGAACGAAAACTCATCCTGGAGACAAACATACTGATAGAAAAACAAACAAGCAGCCATCTGAGGCCATAACCAACGAATGGCTCCACAACAAATAATTATTTAAATCACCTCCAGGTTGAGTCTCCTGGTCTCAGGAGGGTGCTGGAGGATGAGCTGAAGTTCTCTGTGGTACCATTCTGTCCAGCGTCTCTCACAAGGGGGTATGTGTGCCTTTTTCAAAATGTCCGTATTAATTCAAATGCTGAGAAACAGTTTGTCAGAGTGATTTGTTGTGAAATGCTTTGTTCGAGAGGATTTTCTGTCAGAATTGTTCACAGTATTGACAGGAGCCGGATGTCTGGTGTGCTTAATGGCACTTAAAGCCCTCATAGAAAGCTGAAACAAGATTAGCCACAAGTCTAGACTATAGTCCATTAGGCTGATCACACACGCCACAGTGTTTTCTTTTAGAACAGAGAAGCACTTTTAGCCACTGACAAACCAGCAGAAAACACAGACTGGAACTCCTCCTCCTGTCACTCACCCATCCATCAGACTCTATAACTCCTCCCCCTGTCCCTCACCCCATCAGACTTTATAACTCCTCCCCCTGTCCCTCACCCCATCAGACTCTATAACTCCTCCCCCTGTCACACACCCACCCATCAGACTTTATAACTCCTCCCCCTGTCACACACCCACCCATCAGACTTTATAACTCCTCCCCCTGTCACACACAGTGTCCCAAAGTAGCACAGATGGAATAAGAACAATGAGAGCGGGTTTGAGTTTTAAAGTGCAAGAGCCAGTGTATTT
>JBBJLR010136398.1:0-16819 GCA_037577145.1 Brachypetersius gabonensis | reverse complement strand
ACGAACTTCCTCATGTACAAGTTTGAGGCAGACATCTCTTTCCAGAGGTGCAGGCTGGATGTAAAGGGGTCTGGTCATGTCTCCATTCACACCAGTCACATGGCATTGATGCAATTTAGAGAAGACAACCTCTTCTCTTTTTTAAAAAACTTGCATTAGCTGCACAAAGCCAAAACTTTTAGAGTCACTTTTAGAGTTTCCAAAAAAACAAAACAAAACAACAACGGCAACAATTGTTGCCGGTGGGATTAAATAGGTTAAGAGTAATAAACTAATTTTAAATAATTTATAATTTATCTTATTGTAAAGTGGTACCATTTTTCTGAACAGGTAGATACTTTTAGCTTAAACACACACACACGCACGCGCGCGTGCGAGTGCTCCCTTCAACGGTTTGAAGTCACAACTTCAAACTAAAAATGATCACCTTCTAGGACAAAGTTGGCGAAATCCAGTCTCAATTTGATTTTCCTTCTGAAACACACACCTGATCCAATGCTAGCTTCGGTAGGTTTGTTTAGAACCCAGAAAATGTCCAAACGTCTTGACTCTGAAACCCCGGGACCCTCTACTCAACACGATATGGACAAAAGTATTGGGATGCCAGCCCATTACATCAAAAAGGTATTTAAGGACATTTCATTCTATACAAATTTTAAAATGTCTCGGTATGCTGAATTAAGAGGTGTGTCCCAATACTTTTGTCCATACAGTAAATTGGAATGCCCTCCCCCCCTTTTGCTCCCAAGAGCACGAGGTGTTTTAGACCAATGACTGCTGTCTCCCCCTGGGGGAGGGTCTCATAGAGCCGTGGTATAAAATCCACGAGTTTTGGCACTTTTTGCGCAAAATGTGCGCGATGTAGCGCGTCGGTGGAGTGATAATAGTGATGATAAGATCAACAGGAGCAGCCGAGAGGTGTGCTGGTGTTGTTTAGAAGAGTCTGGCAGCTCCGTTTGAAGGACCATGTCCAAAAAGACGCTCTCCCAGAGGCGTGAGGGCGTCACGGCGGAGTACTGCTGTGTCCCCCTGTGTGGAGCAACCTCCAGGAACAACGCGGCCGTCAGCTTCCACGCCTTCCCCTCCGACCAAGAGCTGAGGCTGGCGTGGGTCTCCAGCATAGGGCGGCACAACCTGTTCATCAGATACAACACCCGAGTCTGCAGCCGCCACTTCGCTCCTGAAGACATCACGGACAGAAAAGACTGCGGGGGCAGACGCATCCTGAGGAGAGGAGCCCTGCCAGTCCTCTTCCACTGGAACAACTACTCTCTCAGTGAGTCCTGGAGGTGCAGGAAAGGCCAGGGTATTTAAAAAAAAAAACATGCAAAGCGAGTCAGATGCAGCGAAATTTCTGCCCGGCTTCCATATTTTTTTAAATTTTATTTATTTATTTTGCAGCTGAAGCTTTAGCTTCCTAGCACTATTCACAGTTGCTGTTTGGAATAATAACATGCATTTTGAAGAATATCTGGACAATATCAGCCTCTCTTTCACATTCAAAACTCTCTCTGTAAACAAGCGGAGCAGGCTGTCTGGTTCTGAAACTGCATGCTAACCGGCTATCCCCGGTTTCTGCAGCCCTGCCGGGTTTACAGATGCAGAAGATGCAGACGTGTCTAGACCAGGCTTTATTCACAAGCCGTGTGGACGCTGTGTGGTGGTACTGAACGATAAACACTATCCAGTAAAAAAGCCCACAAGGACGGTGGTCGTTTTTTGAACTACATTAGCTAGCAGCAACAGACAAAGACCCCCTTTCTTCCCCTTTAACAACACAGAGGGAAATGAGCAGGAGAACATGGCTGTGAACAAAAACTAAATTAATAAATACAGTATGACCAGATTTCTCCTCCTGGCACAGATTTCATCCCCTCTCTCTCTCATTACAAAAGACTGATGGCTGTCACTGACATATAGATCATGGCAGGACAGTTTAAATGGTTTGTTTTCTTCCATTTCTTCAGTTCCAAAAATCTTGAAGTAATAATTATAATGTTACATGTCACCTGCGCTATATGGTAAAAAGTATTGGGACACACCTTTTTTTATTTAGGTGGCTCCTTCCCGTGAAGGACAATCTTAATGCTTCAGCATACCAGGATATTTTGGACAACACCATACATCCAAATGTGTGGACACAGTTTGGGGAAGAACCTTTTCTATTCCAGCATGACTGTGTCCCAGTGCACAAAGCAAGCTTCATAAAGACATGGATTAGTTCAGTGTGGTTGAACTTGACTGGCCCACACAGAGTCCTGACCTGAACCCCATCCAACAAACTGGAACAGAGATTTAATAAGAACAGTGCCTGACTTATTAAAGTCTATGTATTTGAAAGCAGTATAATTACAGACCTTGTTGGTTTAATGGTCCCAATACATTTGTCCATATTGTGTCGTTTTGATACTATGTAGAACCCTTTTTGTTGAGAGTAATGGAAGAAACAGAATAAAAACTTACAGTAAGACACTTTGATGCAGGTCATTTCTAATCATTTTATTTATTAATGCTGAATAAACTCTGAAAAAGTGCTAGAAAAGGTTTTTTGTGTGGAACCACTGATAAACCCTTTTGGTTCCCTAAAGAACTTTTACATTAAAATGGATCATTTTAAAATGAGAGTGAAGAATCTTCGCCACATTGAAAGTGAGCTTAAGTTTGTAACAACCTTTAAATCATATGAAGGTTCTTCACACTCAGTTCTCACTTAACAAAAAAGGGTTATTTGGGCCACAACAATGGTTCTTCTGTGGCAAATCTCAGAGCACAATTTGAGCACCTTAAATTCACTCTATTTGATAGTTTGATGTTCTGTAAAATGGTCTGATTGTTGTCGTTTAAGGGGGAGAACATGATGCACTGAAACCGTTGGTGCTGGAATCAGAGGAGGAAATCATTTCAGTTCTTACAGCTTCCCATGTGAGTGAAGGCGGTTATCATCATGACATACAACAGACGGAAGATATTATCTCTGCACGATATTACTGGCCCAATATGGCAAACCGCATAAAAACATGGGTAAGGTTTTTGTGTTCCAGTACATTCGAAGAAAAAAATCACTGATCACTGATTGAGCAGAAATCTGCATTTCTTTCTATGTTTTATTAATTTATAGATAGATGAATGCAAGCAATGTGTGAACATGGACAATGGAAGTTCTAGTGGTACATGTGATCCAACTTATTTAGACGTAAGTGCCTGTAGCTTGCCTATATTTGAAATGAAATTATTATTTACTTATAAGCAAAAAGGGAAATGCATTAACAGAACAATCAAGTGCTGTTTTGGTTTATTAGTGGTTTCCATTTTTACCCATTGTTTCACTTTTCATTCTCCAGAGAGCGCCCCAAAAAGCCAACATTGAAGCTAAAGCCCCAGAATCATCTCCTGTTTCTAGAGAAGCTCAGGACATTGAATCTAAGGCCCTCATTTTGACAGACTTGAAGAAGCAGGGGGTGAGCTCTGGAGGTGGAGGCAGCTGCCTGCAGTGTCCATACTGCTACTTCCAGTGCAACACCAAATGCTCATTCCAAATCCATGTCGGCTCCCAGCATCCCCTCCACTGTGAAGACATGTCTGTGGGCCGCTTGGGGAAAGTTGTTTTCTACCAGCGCACAGCCAGGCTCTTCCACTGCTACATTTGCTTCTTCACATCAAAAGACTACACCAAACTGTTCGACCACTTGTTGATTAAGCACTGCTTTTCTGGCAAAGCATCAAGGAAGGATGAAGCCTCTGGATTAAAGCACAAAACCGAGGAGGCCAAGGAAGGATGCAGCGCGAGTGATAGGGAAGGAAATGAGCAGGACAAGACCCCGAGTCCGAAGGTGCAAAATCGTTTGATAGATCTAGACCCTAAAACGTCAATCACGGAAGACTCTCTTAAAACACTAGAAGGACAGAGCATGGAGAGGCGAGTTTCCAACGGATCTAATGAGGACTCCGCCTTTTCCAGCGGCTCGCTAAAAAGGAAGCGAAGCTCCGCTTCATGCAGCGAAGACGACGACGACGAAGAGGAGGACGAGGACGAGCTGGGCAGCAGCCAGGCGGCGAAAGAGGAGAAAACCGCTGCCATCACCAAATACACTGAGCACTTGAGCACACGCTATTATTACTGCAAGTTCTGTAAGTGGCGCTCCAAGAAGAAAGGCTTCCTCCTCTATCACGTCAGCCAGAAGCATGACGTCCCAAAGCCACACGCCTGCAAAGAGTGCAACAAGACCTTTATGCTGGAAACTCTGTTGACCAAACATGTTAACATGTTCCATAAACAGGGGCTCCACCAATGCCCATTTTGTCCCTTCGAGTCCAATTATCTGCGAGGCATCCGCCGTCACCTTAATAACTGTAGAGGGGAGGAGGACGGTGAGGCTGCAAGCCCCAAACTTACAGAAGAGAAGGAATAAGGGGGAATCAGCACATCTTCACTCTTAAAAATAAAGGTGCCAAAAAGGTTCTATGCTGCCATAGCACTTCCAGGGGATGATTCTTTAATGAACGTAAGGAGCCGTTTTGCATCTAAAGAACTTTAAAACCTCGAAACCATGGATTGTAGATGTGTTGCCAGTATTTTTTTTACCTCTGCAACTTAGTAAATGTATTCACTTTTATCATCATTTGAAAGGTGACTCATAGGCGCAATAGATATGTTTCAAAGTCGTTACACATCATTGCTGTCCAAAAAAAAAAAAATCTCCATTTAATTTTGTATTTTCATTTTCCTACCTCTTTTGAAAATAGCATCTGCCCTTTACATTGAATGGACATTTCCTGACCAATGGTCCAACAGGAATGCTGCAGAATTACATGTACATTCCAGAGTGAGAACAAATGGCTTTGCTTTCTAAGTAGGCAGTAAGTGGATTTTGTAGCTGTAAGTGGATTTTGTGGTTGGTTAGTCTAGTGGGTTACATCGCTGCCTTCCAAGCATGAGAGTGGGGTTTGAGTCCTAACCTGGGCGACAGACTACACCAGTTAAAGACCATGGGCAAGACTCCTAACACTACATTTGCCTACTTCTGTTATAAGCGAAAATCTGCTAAATGTAAACTAATTTGGAGAGAAAATAAGGAGCAAAATCCAGAATGATTACAAAGTGAGAATGGTTTTGTCTTCTTGTAAAATTACTTATTTTAAAAAAATGTTAACTTTATTTAAAATTAATTATTTTGGTGGTAAAAAAAAAAACAATGTTTAAAATGTGATCAGAGTTCCAGTGTTACAGCCTTAGTGAAGAATGTTTGGGTGTTTATTGTTTATCAGTTGTCACTGTAAAGAGAAAAATCAAAAAGTCTAATCACAGAAATGTTGCTGTTTTAAAGGAAAAAAAAGTGACACATGTGCGCACTTGGTAAAACCAAGGTGTAACATTAATAGACGTTTGTGGTTGACAGTGATGATAATTTCACAGCTATTTTTTATCCCATTTGTCTTTATTTTTATTATAAACCATGTTTTTGTTGTGGTTGTTTTGTTTTGGGGGTTATTTTGTACAAAAATGATTGTCCATGATAACGATGAATGTACGTTATCCTCTCGTATGTACCGTTTTGAGAATTGCGGTGAAATAGCTGAAAGTTCTACGCATATTCTAGCTTAGTTGTAATATTTATGTTCTCCTGAATCCTCCAGGAAACAATCCCTCGGTACTTCGAATCTTTATGATTTAGTTGAATACTATGAAACAGTTTTATAACACTTACTCCAGTAGCTATTACACTAATGTGCATCACTAAGTATTGTTTTCCTGTTTAAGTGGATAGTGTTAATAGTCAGTATTTTAAATAAATGTTTACATTTAAAAAATGCATGTCATAGATTGAAGGTGATCCTTGTTCACTTGTTTCATTTTAAAAAATTTTTAAGCCACATTATACTGTTATGATGTGTTTTCAAAATTCAATATCATAGACAGACCTGTCTCAGTATTAAATAATAGAAAAGTTTTGTAAGCTGTTCATTACGTTGATGCTGGTTGTTGCCATTTCTCTGCGCGAGTGACAAACGGCCCTCGGCAGTCGTGCTTCAAGTCACGTCGTCCAGTTTCAGAATGACAAACCATAAATCGAAATTACTGTACTGAACAAATGCGTAGAATAATGAAGTTGCAATATAATAGCGCAACCTCTAGCAGGTCTGCAGGTTCTATTCTTTTCTTTTCGAGGGTTTTGCCGTTGACAGGTGTGGTTTCCTGTCCACCACTCAAAGCAGTTTCCTTTGGAACTCTGTGTTCTTTTTGCATGTAGTTCAGGGTTTTTAGGCTTTTATGTTTTGCAAAAGAAAACCTTGCAGAGGTTATGGAAAGTCCATTTTTCATTGATAAGGAGGTTATACAGTTGACATGGTATGTCTTGATACCTTTTTTAATACCTTAAATTTACACAACAAAGCTATCATTTGAAAGTTTGTCGTTTCGGAAAAAGAGTAAAAGGGGCGTGTTTAGTGAGTGTCAAGTCATAAGAACTGAGATAAGTGAGGCCATGCGCCTGCAGTCATAAGCTGTTGAGACTTTTCTTAGACGATTTTCCGTCAGGCCTCCTGGGTATGTCTTAATTTCGCACTGCTTTGTCTTTCATTTACTTGTAAATAGTTCATAGATGGTATCGTCTCGGTAGAGAATGGAACTTTAATCGTTGTGGGTTTTGTTTATTTATTTATTTATTTAGAAAGCGTGGTCTTCTATTAAGATCTCCATTGCTTTTGGAACTGAGTGTTTTGAATATGTCTATAAGTTGACCACACAGGCCATCCAGGTGGAGATGATACTGTTTCATTTCTCCATTTAAACAGAATAATTCATGTTGTTTTGTGTGGGTACACACTGTATCTACAGTATGGGAGACCATAATTAATAGGAAGTTCTTTTTCATTTTCCTACGTCACATTTTCACGTGTACTTTTCCACAGGCATAACTGCTGCCTGAAGCAGTAGAAACGAAAATTACCTCTGGTAGACGCCGCTTCTCTAAAATGAACATTTATCACATTGTGGTGATTTCCATTCTAGTTTCCTACGAAGTTGAAGATGAAAAGGAAAGAGCGGTGTGGATATGCGAATAGGATTTCCCTGCACGTACATTTTTAATCACTAAGATCCCCTTCCTTTTTAAACCGAACCTCGTGACAAATGCAGTCACAAACAGCCGAACAGGACTTGGTAACGCTGTTGTTCAGGAAACGAATGTAAATAACCTTTCTAAAAAACCTCTGCTGGTAAAGACTCGAGAGACCGAGTGCCACCTCATTTCATATGCGGTAAATCACGGAACACAGAGTCATCTCTAGAACAGAAATGAATATGTCTGAGATTTGGTGAAGGAAACACTCACACTTGTTCAGAATTGTACAGCTAAAAATAAGATACTTAAAAACCTTAAAAATATATTTTTAAAAAAGTATACAGTGTACAAACACTGGCTAAATCTGCCTCATTCATCAACTCCACAGACTGTTATACACCAGTTAGTGAGGTGGAATACAGGAAATCTCACGTTCTAAAATGTAAAATGTAAGTACATTTAAGAAAAGATTAAGAAAAGGGCAGTCCCCGTGTCCAAACAGTGATTTGTAGTAAGAAAGACATCAGATGCCTTTATATGTTTTCTCCACCTCAGCCAGTGAAGGATTACAGGCAGGGGTGACTAGAATAGTGATGTGATTTTGAGCTAAACTCAAAAATGTATTATTATGACTATTAGTAGTAGTAGTAGTAGAGTAGAGTAGTAGCAATAGTATCTCAACTTTGGAAAATGTATCCTCACTGAATGGCTGGATTAGTCTCCAGCACCTTTTTGTCTCCAGCACCTTTTTGCACCTTTTTCCTTTATGTCCTCATCATCAACCACACCACTGTTGTTTTTAGAATATAGTTGAGTAACTGTACTGTACTCTCTTTTTTGATCTTTTGCCTGAGTGGTCTGGTTTTGACCATAGGATGTGAAAATAAATAGTTTCTCCCATTCTGTTTCTGTCAGACCCTGAAAAACCCCATCGGCTCCAAAATGAACTATTCAGAATCCGTAAACGTGGACAATGCCACGCTGGAGGAGCTGGTCAGCCCCCTGATGACTCTTGTTCTGCCTGTTATTTACATGGCGGTGTTCATCATCAGCACTCCATGCAATCTCATTGCCCTTTTTCTCCTTTGCCGCCTCACAAAGCGTGCAACACCTACAGTCATCTACTCTATCAACCTCTGCCTTGCAGATCTGCTTTACAGTATCACGTTACCACTCCAAGTAAGTCGTTTATTTTTTTTAGTTTAGTTTTTTAGTTTAAGTTTATTTAATTATACAGCATGACAGGTCATTCAATGTACTAAACAGGGATAGAATAAAAAATAAAATAAAACAGGAAAAAAAATTGAAGAAATACATAGAATTCGATTTTTTTAAGCGCAGTAAAAGGAAGAGAATAGCGCAGTTCAGTTTTTAGCAGCTTTTTAAAGCAACAGTTGGTGCAGATCTGATGCAGGTGGTTGCAGGAGCGAGCAGCTTGGTGACTAAATGCCATTTCACCCAGTTCAGTTTCAGGTTAGCTAGTGGTGAACAAACAGTTCTATAAAAACATTTCATTTCTAATCCATATTTCTTACATCCGCTGCCCAAAATAATACATACTAATAAATATTACCTCATGATTATTTAAACCTCCCATATCCTACATGTGCATCATCCAGTGTTAACCTTAACATTTGTTTAAATATGTGCACCAAAACAATTATAATTCATTTTTAAGTGGACTTTTACATTATTTTCTTTAGCACAAAAAATTTAACAGTCTGTTTTTAATGCTGTGCTTTTAAGACTGATATATAGGCTGAACACTTCTAGCTTCATCGTGAAAGAGTGGGGCTAAACTTCTGTAGGCAGAAAAGGTCAATATATATTAGGATGGGTTTTCATAAAATCATAAAAGTAATTTATTTAATTAATCAAAACTCCTTCATTTATACATCATAATATTATTTGTATGGACCAAACAGTGAAGAGTAAGATGTTGAAACGTTTGAAATGAATTCAGTTTATGTATTACATTATATGAACTTATTTCTAGATTTTTAAGATTTGTTTTATGGAAAACAAATGCCTTTTTTGTTGGTGAAAAAAGTTGCCTGTTTCAAGATATAATGCCAATTATACGTTTCAAGAATTCATTTTCAAAAAAGAGCAACATTATCCACCAATAGAAGAGAATGGAACTAGACAAATAATTAAAACAGTGAGAAAATGTCTAGAAATAGGTTGAGTAATTCTACGACAGCTGTAGTAGAAGCAGTAGATATATAGTCTTAAGATGATTTCACTTTCAACAGCAGACAAAGCAGCACTTCAGATATCTGGGTGTAGATCTCTGAGGGGAAAGCTTTTGGCAACAACAGCAAAAACTGCTGTGAACTGCTAAAAAGCATGAGAAAGAAATCATGAAAAAGAAACAAGATTCAGAATAGCCTTTTGGCCTGTGCCAACAGATGCCAGCAGAGCTGTGATAAAAGTAGTGCATTAGTAAATGTGAGACTGAAAAGAATGACTGGCAGCCTATATTTCCATTTGCTAATGAAAGTATATTTGGTGCTACAAAAAAGTTACAAATGAGAATGACATGGTTCATATCTAGATATGACTAAATATGAACTTCACTCCAACCCCCACCCTTTTCCTAGCTTTTACAGAAGATATAAATTAGCCAGTTAGCAGTCGCTAACAAATCAGCTAGAATATTAATCTTTTGAATCTATGGCAAAACTCCAACCTACAGTCAGTCCACTCACTTCCCTCTTATTTTAGATATCACTGACAGTCTTAAACATTCAAAAAGTAATGCTAGCTCAGTCTACTACAGTAAAAGGACGTGAAAGATTTCCCCTGAGTCTCGTGTGCACCAAAGATCCTGTCTTCTTAAGCCATAGATGTTTAAAAATATACAGGTTGGTCAAATGTAACAACCAAAAATAATCTCAACAAATTGTATGGACTGGGTGAGGGACAATTTATCCTTCACACACTGATGGGGACACATCATCTCCTCCCCTGCCACATCCACACCTATGTTTATCTTCTATTTTGACTGATACAAGAAAAAATCATAGGACATGTAGGTGTTGATGGTAAAAGCATTAACTCATCTGTAGTGGAAATACCAGTGGTACTTAAATAGAGCCCTGAGGGACACCAGATTTCGATACTGTTTATAAGCATTCGTACACACTTATAAACTGATAACAGTCAGGCAGGATCTGAACCAGGATAGTGTCATTCTACTGATCTGTGAGTCTTGGTAGAACAAACCATAGCACACAGCCTTGGTCATTTATTTTCTGAAACAATGTTGTTATAAAAAAAAGGACTAAATTCTTACTGAAACCTTAAATGTGGATAAGTTTGGACAAGATTATTAGTCCCACAGGTAGGAAATGTGCATTGTTACAGCAGCAGTCGACAGTACAAAACAAGAAAGTGGAAACAGCATAACCAATCGAATAATAACTGAACAATAGAACAATATCATGAAAAGAAACTGTACCCAAAAGAACTGTCGGAACTTCACTCCCAGAAGACCCACACTGTTTTGTTCTATCAAGCTCCAAACACACTTGAACTAAAATGAATACCTGATACAAGAGAGTTAGCTGCTGTACAAAATGTGTAGTTGCTGAAGGGGCTTTAGGACTGTTTTAATTCAAACAATATGTCAAAAATTATCTAGATGTCAAATATGATTCTCTGATTTGACTAGGTGGATTACCATCTTCGACGCAACAACTGGATCTTTGGTTCGGGGACTTGTGGGATTTCAACAGCCGCGTTCTACTGCAACATGAACTGCTCGATCCTCACAACCTGCGCCATAGCTCTGGAACGATACAGTGGCGTTGTACGGCCTTTAAAAACCAGACATCAGCGAAGCACCCGAAAAGCCGTTCTGACTTGCGTCTTCATTTGGATGGTTATCCTTGCCTTCCAGACACCGTTTTTCCAGCATAGCTTCACTCGGTTTATTCCTCAGCTAAATATCACCACTTGTTTTGATGTGCTTCCTAGAGAAGCCTTCAAAGGCTGGAAAGGATATCTCTACTTTTGTACCATATACTTCCTCTTCTATGTTTTGCCAATGGTAGTTTTAGTTATTTGCTATTACGCAGTGGCTCGGGCCCTTAGACAGGCGCTTGACGCAGGACTCCACCGATCCCACAAGCGTACACAGGCTGTGGTGATAGTTGCAGCCTTGTGCTTCATCATCTGCTACCTGCCCAATATGATAATTCAGGCTATCCACATGGTTCTTCGGAGCAAGAAGCGTAGCCTGTATGCCGTTTACAAGCTCACATTGGGTCTCAATAGCCTTAACTGTTGCTTTGACCCTTTTGTATACTATCTGGCTTCTGGGGAGCTCCGGCAAGCGCTGTGGAGGGTGCTTGGTCGGTGGAACTGCTGCCCCAAAAATGTGGAAGAGGAGGCCGTTTTGTCAAATTTGTCTGAACTTCCCAGTGCTACCAAGGATTCGAAATGACTGTGGAGATATGATGAATCTGTAATGTAATGCACTGAGCCTCCACCACACAAACCTAACACTTTTAAAGGTGATAGACAGTGATCTCATTTCTGCCCATTCCTGGGTTTTTCACCCTCCTCCCCTGAGAAAACAACAAGTCGAGATAACTACTGCTCACCAAACTCAGAGGTACTCAGATCATTTTAATCCCATCTGCAAATACATCTCTATGATTTTCCAGACACATGTCATCATACATAGGAAAATATGGTTTTTTTTCCTGGTCTGGGTGGTAGATGCATCATCTCCATGCTCTGTGCACTGATCATAAGCAGAAATCTGATTCAAGGTGTGACGATAACAAGGTGTGACGATAACGTTATATTCAAAGTATAATCATCTTTGAGTTTTTATGGTCACATGACCATAAATGAGGCAAACAGATGCAGGAGTTTTGTCCCTGAGGACATGTATTACAGGAGTCCCCTCAACAAACTAATCCATTCATAATGATGTTTATGTTGCACTGAGAATTAATAGACACAATAATGGAAATTCTTAATACATTATTATCAAATGTCTAATAAGACTTACACTACTGTTCAAAAGTCTTCAATTATTATTATTTTTTTTATTATTATTATTATTATTATTATATTGAATTAGAATCAAATTTGAATGTTTGAAACCAATTTGATTGGCTAAAAATGGTTCGAATGTGCTACTTCTGAATGACTTTACAGGTTTAAAACAATGTGTAGGATAGGAGGAAGATATAAATGAATATTTTAGAGTTGCATTTAGAGAAGATTCTAAAATGACAGAGAAAGCTATATAGAGTTAAGAATTGTGTTCTGATCAAATTAATATCCAGACCATATTTCAAATCTCAAGGTAGTTGACAGGACAACAAAAAATACTGTAAACAGATAATTATTCTAGCATTTTCATAAAGTAGCTTATGTAAATCAGCTTTAGCATTAAATATAAAAGAATATAAAATATAAAATATTTATAAAAATTGTTTATGCAAAAAAAATATATATTTATATAATTTTAAGCATTATAAGCATTATGCATATTAATACAAATGCAAAAAAGTTATTGTATTCAGATAATAGCACATTGTGTAATTTGTCATTGTATATAAAATTGCTAATTTGGCAAGGAAAGTAAACTTCTAAATGCCAGTGTACATCACACAAACCGTCACAATGTGCTTCAGAAAATGTCCTTTAAAGATGAAATGCAGTTTTAATGTATTGTTTATGGAAGCAATGTGAATTCATGAAACCTTTGACTATTAAACCATTCTGGAGTCTGTTTTTGCAGTGTGGGAACATTCTGGACTGCTTTCAACAGCTGGTCTAATAAAATGGCCACATAATTCCTTTTACTGTTATACAACCACGCACAGCATCAGGCCTGTTGACTCCCTCAAGCTCTTCAGTCTAGTATGAACCCACTTTTGGAACAGCTTGAAAATACATTGTGGTTTGACAGCGATTTTGACCTTCTGCTGTATAGACATGTTGGCATGTGGGTAGAAGGGTGAGAGACCTTCTGACTGATCAGATTCTACTCAGGGCTATGTTGTACATTGAGGTGCTGATTGACATCTGTGCTAATTTATGATATTGAATTCTGGTGTATCTATGTACATGCACTAGCACCTTCATCTATTCCGATACGTTTTTGCCGTCTCCCTGAAAATGTACAAATCCTTACTTTCAAGCTTGATGTTTATCCAGCCAAATATAAATACCTTTTCTATATCAGATATTGTAATTAGGCGCTTTCAAGCTGAAAAAGGATTTACATGTTTTTTTTAAGTGTCGTGAGTGGTTTGTTTATTTCTGGAAATAAATAAATAGAGTAGGCTCCTCACATGGTTTCACTTCGCAAAATTTACTGTGAACATCACACAACGATTTTTATAGAGACCCATATAAAGTTTGCTGTTGTGGCTTTCTTGAACCCCCCTGTTTAAGACTCAGTGCTTTAAATTGAGAGTATGCTTTGCAACTTTATGTATATTTTTAAAAGCTATTTGTGTTTTGTCAATTGTTAAGCTCCTTTTGGCTCTTTTTTTTTTTTTTTTTTTTAAAACATAGCAAGCTTGTATGAAGATCAGATTTGATGACAGATAATAGCTTGAGTTCAAAGCCTTTACTGTACAGCAAATGTAAACACAATCATGACTGATTGACAGGTTGAGTCCATAAAACCACAATGTTGCTACAATGCATAAAAATGAATAAACATAATAAATGGTTCATGTGTTGTTTTTTTGGCTGTTCATTTCTCAAATTTTAGAATGCATGCAATAACAATGTCATTACTGTTGCGATGGATTACAATAATTGTGTACATACACATTAATTTAATACAAACGTATAATTTAAAAAACTGTAACACTGAACACATCCGCAGTAGTTATGTTGGTGCTGCATGTGTGTAACTACAGAGTGTAAGTGATGCCTACTATAAAGTGCATCCAAACATTTAATTGCCTGAAGAATAGCTAATAAAAAGAGGGATATATTAATTTTTTTGTCTCACCCATTCTCTGTCTCTCTCTGTCTCTCTCTCTGTCTCTCCCTGTCTCTCTGTCTCTCTCTCTCTCTCTCTCTGTCTCTTTCTCTCTGTCTCTCTGTCTCTCTCTCTCTCTTATTCTGTTGCCTTAGTCGTTAACAGAAAGAAAGAAGTTATGTCTGTGTCAGCAGACAAAAGCATGACCCAGAAAAAACATGTACAAAAAGTCACAGTCTAGAATAATGTGGTGCATGCATTTCACCACATGCCCATAACCACATCACAACCAGCACAAAGTTTGGTGCAAATACATACATGAGCTCTGTACCAACTCGCCACAAATCTCCAGTCAAAAGTTTGTGAGTTTGTTTTTGTTCTCATATTAACAAAAGACAGAGAGACCAGACTACAACTATAAAGAAAAAATAGTGTAATTGGTTTTCATCATAATTTCCACACAGTGTTCAAGCATTGCTTTATTTGACATAAGACAGTCAAATGACTAAATAATTCAGTTTTATTGCCCTGCAGTGGGAGTCCCTGCCTCGTGCCCGGGATAGGCTCTGGGTACTCACTAAATTTTATATTGTAAGGTGTGACATTGTTAATTAAAACCTGAGAACATTTACATGCTGTTGACATAAAGGAAATGAGGAAATGCAGAAGGTTAATTTTGTCTTGTTAATTTTTCAAGGGGAAATCACTCACTTTCTTCAGAACCAAAGCCCCCCTCTTGCCATTAGTACCATCTGTATGCTGCACAAATCACAAAATCACATTCGCAATTGACTAGGGTGAGGCACATAAGCCACAATGATGAGTCAGCATGGAGAAATGATGTTCAGAGAACAATCTGTTTCTGAATGTGGACAAAACTAAAGAAATGACTGTCGACTTCAGAAAAGCTTCACTTCGGTCACACGCCGCTCAGCATCATCAGTTTCATAGAATAGAAGCATTAAAGAACACCAGATTTCTGGGAGTGCACATCTCAGACGACCTTACCTGGACCAACAACTCCACCCTCACCAAAAAGGCTTAACATGACTGAAGCGGTCAAACCTCCCAACACCCATCCTCACAGTGTTCTACAGGGGCACCATAGAGAGCATTCTGAACAGCTGCATCTCTATCTGGTTCTGCAGTGGTAGTGCTGTAGACCGAAAGAGCCTATAGTGGATTGTTAAGACTGGAACAGCTGAACAGCTTCATCAGGCTCAGAATCATGTATATTGGCCTATTGGAGCAACAGCAGCTCTGTAAGAGCCATATGGGTGGGGTGAAGGCACATGTACACACATGTTTGAAAGTGAAAGTGACCATTCTGTCATACGTGAACACATCACAGCACACAGTGTGAACAGCGCAAAATTCAACCTCTGCATTTAAGCCATTCACCAAGTGAAGCAGGGGGCAGCCAGGAATACGGTGCCCAGGAAGCAGTGCTTGGGGATGGTACCTTGTTCAGGGTACCTCAGCGGTGCCTAGCGGTCCTGGAAATCGAATCCGAACTGTCTGATCGCAGGGCAAATGCCCTAACCACTAGGCTACCAGCTACATATTGTTGTTTTTTTATACTGTTGTGCTTGAGAGACACCATCGAAATCAAATTCCTTGCTTGTGTCTGCTCACATACTCAGCCAATAAATGCGATTCTGATTCACCGACTGTCACTGTACAACAGGCTCTTGGTCCACTGGACACTTGCTGTGTCTGCTAAGTAAACGCCTGAACATACTGCAGCAGCGTCGTATCAGGAAGCGTCTTGTGTGAAACTGGGCACTGCATCAATTGATGCATGCAGCTGTTATAGGTATAGCCAGTTAGCCGCTGTTCTAGTGTTAAAACAGCTGGATACATCAAAAGGGCATCTCTCCACTCACAAGAGAATATCTGCATCAGACAGACCTCGTGCAACTCCTCACACCCATCACACAGATTCTTCATACAGCTGGTACCACAAGCATTTTCAGACTGTGTGAGAACATTTGCAGACAAGAACCCAACCCGGCTACCCTTCACCCCCTACCCCACTTCTGCGCACTCACACCTGAAACCTAACTGTGGCCTGACTCAACTTTCCACATTTGCCATTTACACATAATTTTCTCATAATGTGCATGCAGCTACATGCACAAGAGACATTCCCAAAAGACTCGCGCTTGAATACTGTCTCAGAGATGCTGCGTTTTGATAGAGTGACTGTATAATTCTGAGGATTTTTTTAACTTCAATTTTATATTGTTGTTGTTTTTATGCCTCTTTGTCTGTGTAGTAGCATTAGTGATTGCCTCCAAAATCAGTAAAGTTTTCTTATTCTGATTCTGTTTAACTGCTGCTGATCATATACACATGTAATGCTCACATAATTGCATTCCAGTATTCAATGTATTTTTAGTGTTATAGTTTTACATCTGACCGCTGATTCAACATTCACACTATTTCCAGATATTAAAAAATGTAAACCACACATTATTAATACGTGTGGATTCTATGACTGAGATAACAACGAAGTTCACTTTGTCACGTTTCTGCCTGGACTGAACTTGCAGTTCCCGCTTTGGCCCACTTGGGGGCGACATTGGACATTAAACTGACTTGGATTGTCCCTACACCTGACTCTAATTATAATTACCTCTACTCACCTGTCCCTTATCTGTATCATTATGACTCGTGTATATATACCCTGTCTACTCACTTGGGGCCTATTCTTTGTACGTGACTAACTCAGTTAGCTGGATTTGATTGTTGTGGATTAGTGCTGATCTTGGATTGTTTCGTTCTTCGAAGC
>JBBJLR010136364.1:0-16824 GCA_037577145.1 Brachypetersius gabonensis | reverse complement strand
GGGACCCAGTGGTGGTGCTGGAGGTAGGATTCGAACCTGTGACCTTTTTGGTTCGGAGGCAAGTATCCTACCACTAGACCACCACCACCCACGCAGACAGACGTGATGTAACACTACTGGTGATATCCGATAGGCTGTCATCTGCTAAAAACCAAACATGTTTTAGCAAAGTGAGACAATAACACCCACTTTTGGTTTTGTAGTTCAAATGTAGTGAAGTAAAAGACTACAAAAAAAGACTACAAGTGAAGAACATATACTCCAATCTTGTATTTAAGTACAGTACTCAAGTAAATGTACTTCGTCACTGACCACCTCTGCAACTTCATGACCTGAAACTTCAAGACCCAGCTTGAATCTTTATCTTTATGAGACTTGACAGGACCCCAGAGTCCCAGTCAGGTCCAGTGGACAGAAGAGTTTGTGTCAGCTTTCCATTATATCGGACAGTCATTAAATATGCTCCTGACATATTCACAGTCTTCAAACGTCGCCTGAAGACCCACCTTTTCAAGGAGCACTTTGGTTACTAACTACATCCCTTTCCTACTGCTTACATTATTTCTTACAAAAAAAATAAAATAAATAAAATTCCCTTGTTTTCTTCATAACTTGCGTTGTTCTTCTCTATAGCGTATGTATTGCTGGGTGTTGGCCAGTTATTACTTGACAGTTGTTGTATAAATGCTCTGACTGCAGTATCTTGGTTAAATAGTTGACTCGGATTTAAGCTGTTTCCCAGGTAAGACACAGTTGTGGACTTCTTAAGCACTGATGTACGTCGCTCTGGAAAAGAGCGTCAGCCAAATGCCTTAAATGTAAATGTAAATGACAGGGGTTTGAGAGCTGTGCTCTCTTACAGGCCAATTGACGCCCAGCAGTAAAAAATTATTATGAAGTGGTCCACAGCCATTAATACTATCATGTTTAAATTATTACACACTTTGTTTAAGTTACAGTTAATTTGCTTTAATCTGACATTAAATATGGGGGTGGTCCCTTCCTGGTTGGGCAAAGGCGTGGTCGAGGGTTGGAAAACCTAAATCTCAGGGCCGTACCACATCACACCAGAGCTGCTTTTGCTTGTATGCAGTCAACAATATGTTGCCCATTGTTTTCTTGTAGAAGGCCAGTTTTGTTTATGCAAGGTTTGCTCTCTTATAGGCCTCACTATTATCTGTTTTGGTCTTTGTAAACTTTTCACTTTTTTGGGAGTAATAAAACCCTGCCTTTTGAAACATAATAGTGTTTCTTCATGCCTCACTGTTCGGCCTCTTACAAGGACAATGAAAACCAAAAATCAAAAAACGCTAATCTCAGTAATACTGAATGAAAGCTATTAGCAACTAGTTATCATGAGTTCATTTGCCTGATGTGATAATTCTAATGAAGTATCCCTTGCTCTAAGGATTTAGGTATGTTCTGTATTTCAGATGCAAGACACTATGCACATCTGGAGCCCCAATACCATTTGTAGAGGATTATTTATACACTTAGGTGATGTCAAATGTTAAACACTAGATTCAGCAACTTTGATTGCTATGTTGATTACTTCATCCTGCTGCTTTTACAATGGCTAATGAAAAAGGTACTTTATTACCCGTATCCGGATTCTGCCTGACAAGAAAGACCAAAAACCTTGTTGTGAATCGTTGGTGGCTTTTTTCATGTACCCTATCCTGCTCTGTGTTTTGGTTCTCCCTATTTTGCTTGTTTCAAATCTCAGTCTGCATGTATTTCTGGTTTTTATCCCCGCATTTTGTTCAAACAAGTTTAGCACTTGCACGTATGTCCATCTCCTGTCCTCCCAACCCCTTGTAGCAGACATAACTTTTGCACAGGCCTACTCTGTGGTGTGCAGGCAGAATATGTACTTACCCCCCTCATTACCCTCAAGGATGGCGTAGACAATGCTCTGATTTATGGCAGCAGCAAGGATGGCACCCACTATCCTGCCTATAGGAGCATTCTCACTCACTGGTGGAAACCTGCGCGCAGACACAGGAAAAAACGGACTGGTTTGTTAAGACAATAATCAGATAATGATGACACATGAGTACACTACGTTAGCTTTTATAAGGAAACATGAAAAAAAGTATTTTAAACTGTCAGCTAGGTTACAAAAAGCAAGCAGGAAATGCTTGCTGAACCAATCAGTAACTGAATATATAGACCGTAGCAGCTAAAGTAGACCAAGTGTATTTATATATTTTTTCACAGGGATACACTGCAAATCTGTAGTGCCTAGTGGTTAGGGAGTTGCTCCTGTGAACAGAACTCCAAGCGGCACCACTGGTCTTGAGCAGCTTGAGCAGTTCCCCACACACTGTTCCCCGGGTACTGTGTCACTTGGTGTGCACTGCTTCACTTGGTGAATGGGTTAAATGCAGAGAAAGAAATTAGGAATTCTTCACACTGTGTGCTGTGGTGTTTATATATGACTATAAGGGCCACTGTACTTTATAACTAAAATCCCCTGTTCACTCAAACCCTCCCAACTTAAGAAATCTTTTGTAACTTGTTATGACATGGGCATCACAAGGCCTGTCAATGTTTTTGGTGCCTGTAAGTTCTTAAACCCACCACCGTCATTCAAACACACAATATCCATTACATACTACTACTTCCGGCGTCGTCACCGATGGCAGCCTGTCTAGCATGCTCTTTGCATTTTTAACTACTTTCCTCGTTCTTTCTGTTTTCCTCTTTGTAGTGACTGGTAATGTTAGATCTATGGTGAATAAGATGGACGAGTTTGCAATGCTAACAAGGACAGAGAAGGTTTTCTGAGAATTGAGTGTCATGTGTTTCACGGAGACATGAGTGCATGAAATCATGCTGGAACCTGTGCTGTATCTAGATGAATTCATGTGTGTGAAAGTGGACAGGGACCCTGGCAGAAGCAAGAAGAAGAGGGGAGCAGGACTCATTCTTTATGTCGTATTTTCATGGCTGTGTGCACTAAACACATATTAGCGGTCGATCTCAGGCCATATTATTTGCCCAGAGTTTTCCCTCATCATAATTATCATTGTTTACATGGCTACTGACACTAACGCAGTGCAGGCGTACGACAGCATCAGCTCTGCAACAGCGGATCTCCTGACTCGAAGCCTGTCTGCATCTGTGGCCATAACGGGGAACTTTAATAACAAAAACCTCTCCACTGTTCTACCCACGTTCAAGCAATACATGGAGTGCAAAACCAGAGACAATAAAAGACTGGACCGGTTCTATGCCAGTGTTACTGAGACACACACCTCCATCTCTCTACCTCCCCTGGGCAGAGCTAATCACAACCTTGTCCACCTCCAGCCCCTTTACAAACCTGCCACCCAGAAACAACCTGCAGTCACAAAAACTGTTACAAGATGGACAGGGGAGACAGAGGAGACTCGGCAGGAAAGCTTTGAGGCAACTGAATGGGATGTTCTCTGTAATCCTCACGGGGACTATATAGACAATCTGACAGGCTGCATCACAGATTATATCAACTTCTGTGTGAACACTGTTGTTACCAAAAAACATTCAGCTTCCCTAACATTAAACTCTAGGTAAACAAAGACATCTAAGCCACAATCAACAAGAAAAAGAGAGCTTTCAGAAATGATGAAAAAGAACAGTTGAGACTGGTACAGAGGGAGCTTAAATCCAAGATTGCAGAGGGAAAACAGAAGGAAGCTGGAAAGCAAACTTCAAGAAAACAACACCAGGGAGGTGTTGGGATGGATGGGGACTTTGAATGTGAAACAACCTAAATCTGCACTTCAATTGGTTTGAATGCCCTGCCCAGCTGTCTGGAGTTCTACATTAGATCTTCAACATGAGTCTGAAACTGCAGAAGGTCCCTGTCACTCTGGAAGACATTCTGCCTGGTTCCTGTCCCCAAAAGATCAACCTGTCGACCACCAGTGACTACAGGCCAGTGGTTCTGACTTCACACGTCATGAAGATGCTGGAGAGATTGATTCTGAAACATCTGCATCTGCTGGTGGAGCCTTGACTGGACTTCTTACAGTTTGCTGACCAACCCCGTATCAGCTTGGAGGACGCCATCATCTACCTGCTGGACCAGGCTTATTCTTATTTGGACATTGTTGGGAACACTGTGAGGGTCATGTTTTTTTTACTTCTCTAGTGCTTTTAACACGATCAGACCATCACTCCTTAAAAAGGTTGGTTCTGTCCTGGGTGTAAGACTGGAGACCCTGGCGGAGGTGTCTGAGAGTAGAATGCTAAAAAAGCCTCTCACCCCATGCACGTCTCCATGATGGGCCCTCAGAGCACACGCAGTAAAAGATTCATTGCCTCTAAATGTAGAACTGAACCCCACAGGAAATCTGTCCAACCTGGGGCGATAGTACTATAACTCTTCCTCACTCTATAGGTGATCTTTCTCAGGATTAATATTAATGTCAATTGGTTCTGGCTCGGATTGTGCAATATTACTCATCTGCTTTTATTTACTCATCTGTATGTTATCGAGTATTTGTTACCTCTTTTTATTCATGGCACAAACATTATGTCACATACCCACTTGCACTAAGAATGTTTTATTATATCTGCCTTAGTTATTTGTTACTTTGTTAGAGTTATTTAGATATTACATATGCACTATTACTACTGTTCTGCTTACTATGTCACCCTTCTTAATTTATTAGCAAGAACTAGCCACTGCCCTTCATCAGCTGGGCCCAAGAGGTGCTCTATTTTCTGAAATTAGAGAAGATAAAATTTTCTTTACCAAAATGTCTTGACCTCTTTCAAAAATGAATTTAAATGCACATTAAACTGCCTGCTGCCCCTCAGACAACTTGTCTTCAGCTCTATAATGCATCAGTAATTTCAATTTCTTATTTACTTTCATAATTATTTAGTTTTGACCTACCATTTTCCTCACTTTTTCTTTTTGTTCTTCAACTGAAGATGTACTGAAATATCATATGCACAAGCTTTTTATAATTATATTTTTAAAGCTTTAAAAAAACAAAACAAACAAACAAAAAAAAAACAGTTAATGAAATGAGTGACCTTTCTAGCTGATTATGGTATTATGGATTATTTTAAGAAATGTTTCACTTTATTAGCAATTACACCTTGGCCACTTTATCAGCAACTCTAAAGCTAAAGTCTGAAGTGACCATTCTGTCATATGTGAACACAACACCATTGTACCCATTCACCAAGTGAAGCAGCCAGGAACACAGCGCTCGGGGAGCAGTACCTTGCTCAAGGGTACCTCAGTGGTGCCACTAGCAATCTCGGGAATCGAATCCACGACTTCCTGAGAGCAGGGCAAACACCCTAACCACTAGGCTTCCAGCTGAGTTGATACATAACGGTGTTAGTCATACCATAGCCGTGTTGCAAATTTATACACATACATGAGCATGTTTTTGGCCACAAGATGTCTTTATGTATGGTGTTCTTGAGGGCGAAACATTCAGCATTAACTAGAAAAACAACTCTCAAGTCGGCCTAGTTAGTTATAGAAGCCTTGAGCAATAATTGACAGCGGAAAATGAAAACAAAATGCCACTAGACCAGCCACAGTTAAATGTTTTGTCGCTGTAACTTCCTTTTCTGTATTATGTGAAGTTAACACTTTAGCTTTATGTTTGTATCCTGTTGTATCAACACCCCCAGTCTTATCACGTGTTGTGCCAATTTTCTAAGTAAGAATAAGTACATATCCTCTGCAGAGAACAAACCTAAATATGTCACTACACATGGGGTTTACCTATCAGAAATGCTTACATTTTTCTCTGCAGTTATCACTGATGTTCTCACATAACAGCCACGGTGCTGTATGAGACATAATGTCTGAGATTTCTCAACAGGGCCCTTAGTGCCACCCAGTGACCCTCCAGCAGGCCACAGACATTCAATCACTGCCCTAAACTAGCTGAAATCAGCAGCAAATCTACAACAATTTCAACTAGTTGTATATCTGAAAGTAGGTATGAAACACCTACAGCTGCCATGGTTGGCAGCCACTAGAGGCTGCCCTTTTCTGTTATTTGGGGATACTCTTATTTTGACATGTCTGAGCACACCAGTTATGAGTGTGTTTATTATAAATTTGACAATTTGCAATTTATACTTGAAGTTCATGAAAGTCATTTAAAGTATATACCATATATCACCCAGCCCTACAGAGGATCAAAATTCAACATCTGTGTGCAATCTAGTTTTAATTAAAGGTTTAAACTAAGTGCTAAAAATATGCAGAAAAAAATTCAAGTGTAAACTAGATAAACATTCACAAGATCTAAAGTGTGATTTACAAGATCTAAATTTACCGAAGGGACTAGTATACAGACAAAGTTAGATACAGCTAGTGTTCGCATTATAATGAACAGTTTAAAGTTGTGATGGCACATCTTGGGTAAGGAGTCTTATGGCCAGAGCACAGAAGCTCCTCCTGAGCCTCTCTGTTCTGGTCCTCATAGTCCTGAAGGGTCTACCTGATTTCAACAATTCAAACAGAGTCTCTGATGATTCCAGTTGCTCTGGTCCTACGTTTCTTCTGCTATATATGTCCTGCAAAATGGTTAATCTGGTGTAGCCTTCTGTTACCTGGATCACTCAGCAGTCCCGTTGATGTTGATGGACCTTGGTTTTGCTGACATTTATTTGGAAGTAGTTAAACTGACACCACAAAGTCAGGTTCTCCGCCTTCTCCATATATGGTGTCTTCATTGTTGGACAAATTTAACAATGTAGAAGTTGTGTGTGGCCATGCAGTCATGGGTGTAGAGCAGAAACTTGAGTATATAGCCTTAATGAGCTTCTGTGTTAAGTGTGATGGTGCAGCAGATACAACCACCCACTCTCACCACCTGTGGTATGCCTGTGAGAAAGTTGAAAACCCAAATGCACAGCAGCTGTTTAGTCACAGGTCCCTCAGCTTGGTGAACAGTCTATGGGGACTACTATGTTGAATGTTGAACTGTAGTCGATAAACAGCAGTCTCACGTAGTTTTTATGTTTCTTCTTCACATGGCTGAGGATAGTGTGCAAGACATGAGAGATGGCGTCCTCCGCTGATCTGTAGGAGCGGTAGGTGAACAGGTGTGGGTCTTCAGAGCTAGGGAAGAATGTTGTGACGTGATCTTTCAAAAACTTTTATGACTACTGAAGTTAGTGCATGAGGGCTTGTCAGGCATGAGGACTTATTGAACTTTTGGTCCCGGGACAATAGTAGATATTTTAAAGCACGTAGTAGTCAGAGACTCACTGAATATGGAAGTGAAGACTCCAGTTGACTAGTCAGTTTAGCAACACAACAGGCATGGAAAGGCCATCTCTGGAGGTTTTTTCTGATATTGACTCGCTGCAGCGCCCTATGATGGTGATGATGTCACTATTAGTAGGCTATAACTCTCACTAGCCATATGGTAACACAATCAGTCTCAAAATGGGTGTAGAAAGCATTGGGTGGATTTGCTTTTAAATGAAAAAGCATGCCAGTAAAGCTAACCACTACATCTGCAAACTCATTCATCACTGGTAACCTATTCTGATTTGTAATTAATTAGGATTTTTCTTTATTATTTGTTTTATGACAAACAAAAGCATATTAACTCTGTGTAACACTGTGTGCATTCATATTCCTTACATGATTAGGAATACTCAGTAGAAGGTTTTTCAGAAACTATGCACAGACATCCAAAAGCAAAATAGTAATATATGTTATCTAATGTGAACCAGAGAAGAGCTGTCTAAGACAAAGTTGACATGGTTCTGTGAGAACACAATCACAGCTTTCAGTCAGTTTTCACACCAATCCTTTGCTCAGCTGGAAAACATGACTATAACTGCCAAACCCTCCTTCAGTCAATATATCCACAATAAACTTACACAGAAGATGGACCAGATGCTGCTGACAAGGGCATGTATCCCATCCATCCTGTTCGACAATGTTTGCTATTTGCATGGTTTGTAGCTCCTAATGACAGTGTTACCCATTGTATTATATCTCAAATATTAGAAATTCTAAAATAAATAAATAATAAATGATCATGGCAAATTCATAATATACATGTAAGGAATTAAAAAAATACAGTAATTCCCCAGTTTAACGCAGACCAGGACTCGCGGAACCAGTCACACACTGATTTTTTTGGAAACTGATCGTTTACACGGAAATCTTCAAAACAACGCGGATCCTGCAAATATTATCCGTTTTTTTTTGTTGCTTTTTTTCATGTTTTATTTTACTGTACATTAAAAAGACAAACTAGAACATACAGGGATAAATACTTTAAAAGGGGCCATTTTTTCTTTTTTTTTTTCTCAAGTAAAGTGAATATGTGTGAAAAACTGTGAAGATACAGGTGACATGAGAGTGAGTATGGTACTAAAGGAAGTCACCCAATTAGTCCAGCTGGCTCCACGTAAAGTTTTATTTTCTGCAAGTGCAAGGAAGAGCTGAAGTAGTGAGCTGTGATTTCTGATGAGTATTGGGCATGTGCTATAGACTGAAACGGTTTCATTATATGGAGTTATAAAAGTTATACATTGATTTGCATGTCCTCGACCATCCTCATCTGGAAAAGAGTGGAGTGCTCTCTCCGGGTCAGGGATGAGATCCTTCCCCAAGAGGAGGAGTTTCAGTATCTCAGGGTCTTGTTCACTAGGTAAGGATGGAACGGGAGATCAGCAGACGGATCGGTATGCCGTCAGCAGTGATGTGGGCGCTGCATCGGCCTGTCATGGTAAAGAAAGAGCTGAGCTGAAAGGCTAGGCTCTCGATTGTGGATAAAAGTGACCAAAATTAGTTATTTTTCGCAGCGTGGCTGGGCTATCCCTTAGAAATAGGGTGAGAGGCTCAGTCATCCGGGAGGAGCTCAGAGTAGAGCCGCTGCTCCTCCACATCGAGAGGAGCCAGATGACGTGGCTCGGGCATCTGATTAGGATGCCTCCTGGATGCCTTCCTGAGTGTTCCAGCCATGTCCAGCTTGGCTGGCCTTTGAACGGCCCCTGGAAGAGCTGGATGAAGTGGCCAGGGACAGGGAAGTCTGGGTTTCCCTGCTTAGGCTGTTGCCCCCGTGACCTGGGAAAAAATGGTTGGATGGATGGATGGTATTACAAATAAACTGAACATTAATTTTTTATCCGTCCTAAGCCTAAAAAATACTTGGGAAGTGACAAAAAATATTGAATATTGATTAATTTGACAAAAATTACAAAACACTTTTTTGCTCTGTTCCAACTTCTACCTACCACCGACCATTTTGCTGCATGGTATTCTGGTTTAGCGCCACGAACGTTTAGAGATTGCAATTTAAGACGGGGCAACAAAGAGGACAGAACCCTAAGGCAAAATAATATGTTTGTAAAGCCTCCGTAAGAACACAGCAGGCTGAAGATGTCAATTTAGCAGCACGTGCTCCCCCTCTTGTGAATGCTGACTGCGACCAAATTTAAATATTCCTCCTTGGGGCCAATCAGTGCATCCTCCACAGGACAGCAGACTAACCTCTGTGGCGCCACAAGCTGCTGGCTCCACTTTAGAGGAACTGAAACTCCACAAGATGTGGATAAGCCTACACAATTCTCCAGCTCTGCACCCATGCCAGGTACTCCAAACCTCTGCCTTTAACAAAATATACAGTCCGTTCTGCCTGACTGAAATATGGATAGCCCATTCTATTTAAATTAATTACCCCAAGCACGCATTCGGAAAGACACTCAGATGTTTTAGTGCAAGGTAGTATCCATCGCAACCATGGCTTGAATATTCCACTGCGAAACCTCTTTCTCTACCTTGACCTGTATTCTCAATCCACTCCGCTGAACAATGCTGCATTCAAGGAAGAGAACTATAGTCATTCTGGCACATGAGAAAAACATGACAGAAAATCTAGACATGAATGAATTTGCCAAGAGCAACCACAGATTGGTCCTGTAAATAATATCCAGGTTAAACACTGAAAACTGATATCCTATAGCCTCCCTAATGACTACAATGACTTCTGTTCTTGCTCGCATATGTTGTAAACATTTGACTTTACCTTGTAATTACAGTTCTACCATTTTTCACAAAAAATAATAAAAGTTTAGTGGTTAATTTTATTGAACAAGAAGTTATAATTTCTGCCACCCTTTTTTGCCTACCCAGATGAGCCAAATGCTCACCCAAACATTATGTTCTGGTCACCCTCTGCACAGGACACACAGGGAGACAGACAGACAGAGGAAAAGACAGACACACACCACACGGGTTGTCACACATTACATTAGCATTCGTCTTCAGCCCCCTAGAAGAGTTTGTTATTGACAAACTACTACAACCACTAGAACCAAAGCTGCCAAACCTGCAAAAAATAATGAAATATTACATTTTTCATATTTTTTTCATTTATATTTCGTACTACTGCACTAACTGTTTGTCCGTTTTCACTTCATGATATGAATATCATTGTAGGTTAGAAGGTTGTAAAGCAGCCAGAATATGTGTATTGTTACATTCATGCTTCAAACCATACTCTGCATTGAAATGATGCTGCAAAAATCTAAAGCTTAATCATACAATTATCCTATTCAGATATTATTACATTATAGTGATTTTATCTTATCTTCAGCAGTAACTGAATGTTTATAATATTTCAGCGAGTCATGGACACTTGATTGCTTATGGTGCCCCACTTCGCTCGCTTTGTTGTTTTCTGTGGCATAAAGAGTATTGGACTGAGGCCAATCAAGGGTGTTGTCACGTCACTCCTTCTCCAGGCATGCAAGGCAGGCACACTTACACCGCTCAAGTTCAAAGTGCTTCACTTCTTCAGACAACAACAAAGGCAAAAGTGATGGTTGACCAACCACGCAGATCGCTCTCACACATACTGAATACTAAAGCCCAGATCAACCAATCACAACACAGAAACACTTAACCTAAACCAAGCCCAGCTGTGACTAATACAAAACCTGAAAACCAAACCAAACAGCCCCAATACCAAAAACAGAAAAAGGATGGCCTCTAGTGGCCGCCCACCGTTACTGTCCCCATCACTGACAGGTGCACATAAGAATATAAAAACCACACCCAGACAGTTCTTAGCAATTTTAAGCTAAATATATTTTATTCAAACTTTCAATTAATATTCGATTTTAGTATCATCCAAACATTTTTTACATTTTCCACTGTGTTCCCTGGGAGTATATATATAGCAAAGAGGGCTTCAAGTCATATTATACCTTTGTGATATATCTCACCCCTGACTTCTATAATCCCACTGCCTTGCCAATATCGGGTAATACTGCATTTGAATTATTTATTTTTTCCCCTTACTTTTGTGTTAATACTGCATTTGAATGACTTTGACACTGGGTGTGGTCTCTTTAGGAATAAGGGTTCTCAGTCGGCAAATAATTGTGTTTAGTTGTTAATGGGTTCGTTTACTAGTATAAAAGTACCTTAGGTTGGTGTCTGTTCAGGTGAAGTGAAAGTGACCATTCTGTCATACGTGAACACACCACAGCACACAGTGTGAACAGCACGAAATTCAACATCTGCATGTAACCCATTCACCAAGTGTGTGGGGACAGTACCTTGCTCAGGGTACCTCAGTGGTGCCTAGTGGTCTTGGGAATTGAATCCACGACTTCCTGATCGCAGGCCAAAACCCTAACCACTAGACTACCAACTGCCAAAGGTTGTTTGAGTATTGACCCTCGTGCCTTCCTTGTTTTGAATGAAAATAAAGAAAAAACAAGACATGAAAATCTGTGCCTCCTCCTTCCTGAATGGGCACAGCCTGAGTGAGACACTTAGTGAAAACTTCCCATTAAGGGTGAAACTTTAAAGCTTAGCTATTATAAGGGGAGCTCTTGTAATGTGGTTAACTCCTATTTTCCCATTGTCAAGCTCAGTGGGGGTAGAAGTGAACAGTGAGGTGTTGACTGAATTCTCTCTCTGCCTTTCCAAAACAATTTCCTTCAAAGTAAAATGTATTATATTATGCTGACAAACCAGTGCAGAAGCCAGGCAGCAGACAGGCTGGCTAAACCGACCACCTACGTGCCTTCTTGCGTCGCCACCTTGGTCCCACTTTGTCGAGACTGCGTCTGTTCCCCGAACCAAACAGAAAAGTAGCATTCAGTCATCACTATTTTTCTGTAAAATTAGGATTATGTATTTGTTAAATGCATGCTAGGAATGGCAGTGAGCGAACACAGATTACTGAAAAAATGAAAACAATGTAAAATTCAAGCAAACAATCTTGACCTGGAGAATCATGCAGTAATATGACAAAAAACAGCAGCAAATTCAGACTGTTATCAAATGTGCCAAGCCCTTCTTGAAGCAAATGAAAATCGGGACAGTGGGTGCCATCTTTGCTATTTAAGACTGCATTAAGCACACTGACTGGGACATGTTTAAGGAGGCTGCAACTTATGGCTGCTCTAGTAATCTAGAAGAAATCACGGTGCTGGTGGCTTGCTACATCATCAAGTGTATTAATGACGTTACCAAGACCATCACCACACCCCAGCCAGAGGTCATGGTTGACTGTGTAGGTGCATGCACATCTGATAATCTAGACAGGTGATAAGGTTGCCCTAGGAAGAGCAAGGGTGATCAGAGCAGTGAAGTCTGCACAGCCATTTCCATAATACTGAAGACATAAAACGTATGTGGTAGGGCATCCAAGCCATCCCCAACTACAGGGTATCTCCATCTGTGATGGTGAGGCATCCCTTTCAGATATCACTTCTATGCATAGTTCAAGGCACAAGCTATAGCTGCTGGAACTTCTGCTACTAGATCCTGAACTTCCTGATTTATAAACCACAGTTCAGATCGGAAGCAACCACCACACTGAGCACAGGGGTCCCGCAGGTCTGTGTGATCAGCCCTCCGCTGTTCGCTATACTGACCCATGGCTGTGCAGCAATGCACAGCTCAAACAATATCATCATATTTTTGCTGATGACATGATCATGGTGGGTTTGAGCCAATAACCTGTCTGAATGTGTGCAAAACCAAAAAGATGGTTTTGGCTTCAGAAGGGCACACTCTGTCATTTCACTTAAAAGTATGGTATAACAAGCTAGCGGTATTATAAACGTTTCACTCGACCCTCTCCCATTGAGTGCCGTTTATAACCAGATCAACTTATTTCTTTCTCAAAACAAGCTCCAGGACCCTCACCAGTCCAGGTTCAAGATGGCACACTCCACTAAAACTGCTCTACTTGCCAGGTAGGATGGCAAGGCACCCAGTCTGCTTCACGAAGATTATTCACTGGTGTTCCGCAGGGCTTAGTCCTTGGATTGCTTCTCTTTTCTCTGTATACTGGTTGTCTTAGGGATGTAATAGACTTACATGTTTTTTTCTATCACTTTTATGATGATGATGGCAACTTATTCTCTCTATCTCTTCCAGTGACAAACTGGCCTCTACCTACATATCTTTTGCTGGTAGAGACATCTTCTCTTGGATGGCGGCCCACCACCTCAAGCTGAACCTCAGCAAGCTCCTCAGCTCCTCTTCATCAAAGGGAGTCCTTCACCATTCTCATTTTTTCTGTTGGGAACTCAGTTATTGCCCCTTCAAAAAAGGTAATAAATCTTGGTGTTATGCTAGATGAAGATCTGTCTGTCTAATCGCAGGTTGACCAAATATCCAGAACATGCAGATACATCTATGCTCAACCCTCTCCCATCGAGCACACTCCAGATTATATCATCAGATCTCATTCCACACATGGCCTACATAATCAATGGCTCCTTGATGACTGGTCATGTTCCATCTGCCTTCAAGTCTGCAGTGATGACACTGATTTTGAAGAAATCTTTGCTAGACACCTCAAAGTGCCGTGAGTGTAGCCCCGATGCTCGTGAGCCTGGCGGTGCTGGGCTGTTGTCCAAAGGGAACTCCCAGGTCCGTGATCTGCTAAGCGAGTTGGTCCCACTTGGTACTCACCAGGCGAGGCGAGTTGGACATGAGCCTGGGTGGAGGCATGTTGAAGGAAGTCATGGCTTTTTCAGGCAGCCAGGCAGTGGGCTGGAGAAGGCAGCATCGTGAACCGCCTCGCCTCTTTTGCCTCAGAGCCGCGAAAGCACCACAGTGCTTAATTGCGAACCTAAGCAGGAGTTCTTCTGTGGACGGACTGAGAGCGGGAGGGTGCCCCAACAGTTGAGATCCTCCTCATACTCATCCTCTGAACTGCAACCACACAGTAATTCAGTGATAGAGAACCGACCCTTACCTGTTGGTTCATCCCTAGCCTACCTCACTCAGGGAGAACTCTTTCTTCCATCACGTGCTCATTGTGAAGTCTGCTACGTCTGTGTTTTTGGTCAGTTAGTCTGTCACATACGAGCTGTGCCCTTCAGCAGGGAGACGCAGGAATAATAAAGGTTCTCTTTACTATTCCAAAGACAAAGAAAAGGAGGCACAATGGCCCAAACTCAAAGCAGGAGCTGAATAGACACAACCCGGGCAACTGTGATGGTGAACTGATAACAAGGGAAACACAAAGCAGGCATTTACACTCAAACTAAATATAAAATACAAGTTAACAATCATTACCTCATCCCTGGTCAGCTGAGAGCTCAAGGATGAGGCAACACCCCCAGTCAACACAAAAGTCCTTTTCGTTAACCCACAGTGACCTCTAGCTGCCACTGACTGGGGATGTCACCCCATCCGATAAAATATTACTGTCATTGCTGTACATTCAGCATACACTGGGTAACTATTTAAATGCAACATATTATGTATAGATCTGAAGTTTAAATTATTCAGAACACTCTGCAATGATCTCTTTACCAAAAAATAGTTATTTTCAGGATTAGTTATAATTTCATATTCAGCACAGCAAGGATGCTGTAAATTGTGAATCTTGCAGGTCCAGTAATATTCCTAATGCACTTCTTTTGCACGCAGTATAAAACTACTAGATACTTTTGGGTTTTTCCTTTAGAAGCTTGTGTGCTTCCTTCTCCATTGTTCTGGTCCTGTCTGGTCTCCTAAAAGTATTATCTATTGTTCACACATTGCACAGAAACTAAAGACATGCAATTTACACAAGCAATTTCCTCACTATTTAAATAATAATAATAAGGTAAAAAGGGTAAAACTAATAAAAGTAATAAAAATAATAAAAGTGCTATGCTGCTATTCAGGGGGGAGCACTGTTGGCTCACATCTCCAGATTTGGGGGGTCAAATCCTGGTCCTGACCTTATATGTGTGGAGTTTGCATGTTCACCTCATGGTGATGTGGGTTTCCTCTGGGGTCTCTGGTTTGGTTCCAATAAATAATGATTTTACTTTAAAGCTTTGTAGTTTTGCGTAGTAGTTGTTTATATATATATAGCATGCTAAAATGTCTGGAAGATGTAATTATTCCCAAAGTAGTGCTTTTATTTTGTGCATCTGTTCATCTATAACATCTGTTGTTACATAATGCTTATTATAAACTTTTAAATACAACTCTTAAATAATGCTCAAAACATTTTGAAAGATAAGATGTCTCCAAAGATGTCTCCAAAGAGCATGGCACCAGATATAAATCAGAGCAAACCAAGGAAAGTAAGTTCCCATTTCATCTTAAAAATAAATACAGGCCATTTAGTAAGCTTGAACTGAGGGATATAGTGTTATTTGCCTAGGAGAATTAAATGGATGACCATCATACCCAATATATAAAACATTTAATAGAGTGGCTGCAGTGTGTTCAGAGCAAGTATCCTGAGGCTGCTCACATAATTCTGGGGGCTTAATGTGAACAGCCCCAGGATGCAGAGCTGAAAGCAGTCCTTCCCAAATTCCATCAACACAAAGTGTGCAACAGGGAAAAAAAAACACTGGACACACTGTTTACAAACACCTGTCAGGCCTACAGTCCTAAACCCCTAGCACAGCTTGGTACACCAGGTACAAATCCAGCAACCACCGTAGGACGCGCTTCTCTGGCAGAGGAGCTAAACATCTTCTTTGCCCCACCCTGGAACAAACCCGTTTTTGCCATCAGGCAACAGACACAGAGCAATGAAAACGAGGACAAACCTTTTATCCAAAAGCAATCATGACCCTGAACTCAAGATAAAACTTTGCCAACTCTCCATAATGTGCAATAGACTGTAACCATCCAGAACAATATGTAAATTGTATTTTTGTATTTATTTCACCAGTGCAATTCGTATATACTATTCATTTTGTTATTTTATTCCTGTCTTTTTAACTCAATGCCTCGACTTCACCTTAAAGTTTGTTGTTCCTTTAAAAAAATTACAATGACTATAAAGATTTATCTTATCTTGATATGATGCTCCCCATGCTCTGGACTCTGAGGGTAACTTGTTTTTCTACAACAAACTAGATAAAACGTGACTGGCCTGAAGTGACAAAAAGCTGTGGTTTTATATCTGATTTGATTACATTAATGTTTAAGTTAAGATTTAGAAGAAATATTTTAACTGCAGCTCTGTAACTATGTTAAAGGAAATACTGCAGTTAAAAAAGTGAAAGTGACCCTTTTGTCATATGTGACCTGATCTGGCAAAATGAGTCACAGAGAACCAAAATTCAAAATTGAGGTTTTCGGATCATTGAAAAGATGAGAAAATAAGATTTAAAACGATATCTTGGTGAAAGCTGTATCTTAAACGGTTGTAAATTTACAATCATTTGAATTATGGTATCGCAGCACCATTTTCAACTGAAAAAACAAGAAAATCGCATTTAAAGTTTTTGTCAGTTTTTTGTTGATATCTTTAACAATCCATTGCACTCAAAGAGATGCACCCAGTATTCAACAACAACATTTTACTACAGGCATTTAGATACTTAGAAAAATACATTAAATCA
>JBBJLR010136289.1:0-16831 GCA_037577145.1 Brachypetersius gabonensis | reverse complement strand
GTGTGTGTGTGTGTGTGTGTGTGTGTGTGTGTGTGTGTGTGTGTGTGTGTGTGTGTGTGTGTGTGTGACAGAGGGAGAGCCATTAGCCAGCAACATTTTTGTAGTTTATTATGAGTGATTTCAACACTGACTACTGTCTATAATTCACTTGCAGTTATGCTTTAAACATGTATAAATGTGGAATCTAGCACAATTTGGCAACATCATCATCCAATCATCTTTAGTAAGACTTCTGATGGCGTGTGCTTAAATAGAAACTGTTGTTGTATTCTCTGATTTCCCTAAACTCAATTTTTACATCATATGTACCCAGTTCAAAAATAAAACAACAATAAAAAAGGTAAAGTTAATTATCCATATCATTTTAAAAGCATTTTTATCTGCAGTAAATCATTTTATCTGTTGAGTTATTGGCCTTTATCAGTTTTATCAGTATTTGAAAATGTATTAACTTACCATAATTTACCAATAGATGTAAAGATTGTATATAGATTGTATAAGAAACACTACACCATGTAATATTTTGTAGTATTTCTTCTACAATCTTGGCGCTGATTTGGGTGGTAACGTTTATTTTCATGTAGCTTCCAGGGTTTAGTTAGAAACGTCATTTTTAGAAAAAACTAAACTCTGCGGCTCGGCTGATGGTCTTTTGTTCTACTTAGAACTTTTTGCATATTAATGTTGTTTGTTTGTTGTACATGTAGATAACAGGGGTGTCAACACGCATCTGTGTTATTAATATGAAATAATAGCAGTATTACAACAACCTTGTAATGAAAAATATTCATAGACTAAAACTGAACATAGGACTGATGTGATTTTCTGAAATAGCAAAACTTGACTGAGAAACATCAAATTTTGCAATCAAACAGGCCTTTCATAAAAAATACCCAATGTTATGCAAGCATGCATAATGTTCTGCAGCTTTCTGGGTCATTTTAGAATCATTAATCTGCGTCTACTGTTTAAATGTTGTTTTAATTAGCAATGAACCAAATTTGCTTTTATATTTTTATTAGTAAAACACAATACATTATCTAATTATCAGTTTAATATCATTTTTTCTACCCCTTTCACATTGTGAAGTTTTCTGGACTTTCTGGATGTTTAGAAGTGGAGCAAAAGTCACAACATTTTAAAGGAAAGGGTGTTTGACAAGAATGTTGTCTTTTAAATTGAGATGACGTGACATTTTTGATTTCAGGTTATAAGAAAGTATTGTTTTTGTGTCTTCTTGTGACACCATTCGGCCATAAATCTTCCCTCTTTAGTGTTAAAGTCATTCTTCAGTGCTAGTCTTTTCAGTATCCTGGAATAGTCTCTTTTAATTAAGCTGAACCAGGCCTGTGTTGGGCCTCAGAAACCAGCCCGCTCGTACACTGATGCAGCGCTATATTGAATCCTCAAGGATCTGTTGAATTTCCTTGAGCTAAATTAAAATTGATGATAGTGATTACCCGGATGGCAGCAGGCTGCTATGTTAAAAGTGAGTTAGCAAGATTGTGCTTAGTGATTAGCCCAACAACTTTCCAATGAGGTGCTGCAAATATTTCACCATTAGGGGGGAAGGGATCTGTGCATCCGAACCACTGCTTCCTGTCTGCTCGCATTAGCGAGGGTGTGATGTAGCTGGATTTTCACTGAAGAATTCATTATGGGTTTACAGGAGCACTGGTCCATGATCTGCTTTGGGTGAATGATCAGATCCAGTGTGTGCCGCGTTTAGCGGGCAAAATGAAATGTGTCAAGATGATCGAGTGCATGTTAGTGTGTCTTCATTTCATTTGCATTGTGTTTTTCCTAATACCCCGTCTTGCCTTTGTTCCTATTCTATAATGTCCCTATTCTGAGACCAATTCTGACTGCTGTGTTTAAGACATGTTACTATGACCGTGCTCAGGAAATTGTCCTGGTAGCTTCCCAACGGAATAAAATTCACTAATGAAATTTAAAAAGGAAGGATGAATGCAAATCCAAATTGCTGCTTCCAGAGTGCACATAAGCAGGATAGCACCTTGTGTGAAGAACTAAATAATGCTATCACAGTGTTAGGGGTGCCCTGACCATAATGTTAGCCATGTCTGAATGATTAGTTGAATGTTTTCTATTTCCAGGGGTGAAGTGGAACATGTCAAATTTGAAAAATTACTTTTTTTTCCCCAGAGACCTGGTATGTTTTCCCCAGAGACCTTACTCTGTTTTTTTTTAATCATGCTAGCAGTTAATTAGCTGCTTGCCTTTAACCGTGTCTCCAAGGTTCTCGCAGCGCAGCCTTGTTGTTCCCACCCATGCCTGGTTTGTATCACACAGGTGACAGTCGTGACGACTCAAATTAAGCACTGAACATCACTCCCACATCCTCACGGTGTGAGAACGTTACAGCCGCGTCTTTGATGCGAGCAGCTGGTATTGGATTAATTTACAGGTGCATTGCAGGAACTGCTGCAAGCCTGGAATAGGGTGTTGTGGGAGGTGGTAGCATTGAGGCGTAGCATAGTATCAACAGGAAATGGTGGAGGGGCTGCTGCACACTTTGATTTAGCTTGAGATCCAGCAAAGCATCTGTTCGTAATCCATCTCTCCAGAACTGTTTCCTCAGATTATGTTTCTGCTCAGTCTTTCTTTGCTGTAATATTTCTGGTGCTCATCTTCAGAGCCCTGATCCTCAAAAGTGATCCAGGTAGAGACTGATGTGATGACAATCTGCACTGTCAGGGAATCTTCTTTTAGAAGCCAGTGAATCCCCTTGGTTTGAGTTTTCCTACAGTAATTGCAGAGTCATGATTATTAAATGATATAGTGAGCATCATAATGAACACTTCTTCTACCAGTCAAGACCATCTTAACACAAAGATGCTTTTGAGGAAGACACAAAGACCCCAACTGATTGCTAAAGGATTTGGTTTGATTAAGGATTTGGATAAATGCTTAAATCTAAAATACAACCAAAAAAGTGTTATTTGGAGCCGTGCAATGGAAGAATTACTTATGGTTCCCTAAAGAACATTTAGGAGCTGTTTTTCACAAGATATATGACTGTGAAAAAGTTTATTTTCCATATGGTATAAAGCTTTTTTAAGAAAAAAAACCAAACATCTGATGATTTTACAAGTTCCACCTACTTGTTCCTCAAATTTGAACAGACACCTTTGAGTGATCATCAGACCATCCTTGACCCTGCTTGGACTGGTTGTGATCCATCAATACAGCAGCTGAGAGGCTTTTGAGAGTGGCATTTGCATTGGCCCTGTTTATGGAGGGGGGGATATCTTTTTGCTTCAGCGTTTTGTGCACTCGTAATAATTTATGACTTTCCATTCATCATGAAGACAGCAGGAACCACCACTATCAAACCTCGCACATTGGCTGTGAATACCAAGGCCATTGGGGGGCTGCATGGGGCGCGTTGCCTTGAATAGTGCATGAAGAAATGAATCACAGAGAGGTCAACGTAGTCGTTTAGAGGAGCAGAACAGGGCAAGCTTCAGTGAAGGAAAATCCGCTAGTATTGATGTTTCTTTCACAGTGCTCTCACTGCCTCTTGACAGTAGTCTGGATGTGTTTCCACACCTTTTAGAAAAGTTCTTCCCCTTTTTGTTCCAGGCATTTTCATTCTGTTACAGTGTGGAGCGGTAATTGATGTGTTCCTTCCAGCGTGAGACTCAACTTTGCAATAGAATAAATATTCAGCAGCAGGTCATAATATTAAACATTAATAAGCAGACAAAATAAAAGTAAGAGAGAGAGAGACCTTTGTTTGAACTCAGCTAAAAGACACGCAGCGGTTTGCTAACCTACGTTTGGCTGAAGTGTCATCTCTCGCTGGACTTTGAAGTCTTTTTAAGTGGTTGCGGAAGCTGACAGGTGCTATGTGCTTAAGTCGACGGCAACGTTACCCTTAAGAGTTGAGCTAGCAAAAGTAAATCACAGTAAGTCCTTGCCTCGGCGCGTCTCACAGTACCATATTCTGTTAGTGTTAGATCAAGTCCAGCTGCAAATCTAGACTCTTATGAAGCATTAAAATCAACTATATAAGCATTATAAAATGCTTATGAAGCATCATAAACAACTTGCTGTTCATTATTAAGCTGTAATAGCTTAATAGGTCTTTAATTTGAGTACTATACAGTAGTCCCCTGCTTTTCACGAGCATCCAAGTGCATCCAAGAGCATCCACATTTAGAGATAAACCACATTGTTTTGATTTTAAAAAAAATGCTTAAAAATGCCTATTTTTATAGTGTAAATTACCCTCAAAGAAAACGTAAAGGTAAATAAATAATCAGAATTAGAAAACTTTAACTTCAAAAACATTAGCATTAGCGGTTAGCATTAACAGCCTGTGGTGAACGAAAACAAATGCTCATACACAAAATAAACGTTGAAATAACTCTCTCTACCCACATGTTTAGACAGGTTACAGCTTACTAACACTAAATAAACTGAGATAACCTTTGAAAAATGTGGGATGGAGTTTAAAACACAACAAATATGATTGTACAAGACACGGAGCAGCCATGCTACATGCTGCAGCAGGCTTCTTCTTCTTCTTCTCTTTATGGCAGCTGACAACTTTTCAGTGTATTACGGCCACCACTGGACTGGTGGTGGTAATACAGTTCAGTTCTCAGAAAAATCCATCATCTATACACATCATTTATTGGGAGGAAAACATCAGTGGATAGGGCCTTGAGTCACATGTCTTCAGTCAGACTTGAGTCACAGATTTGATGACTATTTCACAAAAGACTCTAGCCTCATGATTTGAAAGAGCTGAGGCCCAAAAAGGAAGTGGCACATTTGTTCAGAAAGGGAGATATGTATTATAAATTGATTTTTTTCCAGAAGGAAAATACCCATTTTTTATGTGTTTTTACATTGAAACTCAAATGACAGCAAATGAAAGTACATTCAAGAACCTCATTAAAGTTTTAAGAACCTCCGATTTTAGGTTAAACATTATACAGCAGTCAAGCATTAATACCTCCAGGCTTGTAACAAAAAAGTTGCAGCCACTGATGAATTACGTTTTGGAGTAATATTTCAAAGCTAGCTGACATCAAATTGATTTTTATTTATATTGCCACTAAAAAGAGGCTGCTGGGTTGGGGAAGGGGTCTACATACAGAGGCTAAGGTCTTCATGAACAACAGCACTTGTAAATGATTGAGAAGTGATGGAAAGGTTTTTGGAAAGATAAGGGAACTATGCCTCGTTCTTTATTACCCCCTCTCTCAAAGTCAATAAGCAGAGGGGCATAAAAGTGTGTAAATTAACAAATGTGCCCGAGAAAACCTCGCACAGGTTATTGCCACCAAAAAAGAAAAAGGAATGCCTCGTTCCTTTCTCTCAGAGGACATGCTGAGCAATCCAATGCCTGCACTTCATCTGGCAGCCAATTGGAGAAAACGCAAGTGTAAATACGATGTCACTCTCCACTTTCCCCTTGTCCTTAAGGCCCGTGGCGCTCGAGGCAACAGCTTCTCCATCTAATTACTATAGTCGGTGACAGCGTTGTAGCCTGGTAATTTGATTTATATTGAGTTATACAAGGAATGGATTAGCGGCTTATAAAAAATGCATAGCGCGAGCCCGCGCAGATGCTGCATTTGTCAAAGCCCTTTATATTCCTTTAACATCTGCCCTTTGCGTGCTGCTCCAAAAAAGCAAGCAAGAAAACTTCCTCTATTCTGCTTCCTGTCCACAGAAGACTGAGCACTGAGATACGCAGCGGTGAATAATAGTGGATTGTCAGCTTTTGCAGTAACTGCCCATGTTTCACATAGTATTAGCAATATTTCCTCTTTTGATATATTCATTGGTTCTTTAGGACTGTAGTTCTCAAAACAGTACCCAGGAAACCATTGTGCACATTTTGGAAGTTGCTTTGGACGAAAATGTGAACAGTGGTTCTCAAGCTTGTCCTCAGGGTCCCAGAGATGGTCCACAATTTGGTAAGTTGAGTTGGAGCATAAATATGGACAATCTATGTGTCCCTGTATACTGCTTTGAGAACCACTGCCCTAAAGAATCAATGGGCAGATCAATAAAGAATTCATTGCTAATACTGTTATTATTATGTGAAAAATGTGAGGACCCCAAAGACAGGGTTGAGAACCACTACTTTTAGGAATCACAAGTGGTTCTTCCAGGCCATCATGTATAGAACCTGTTTTAGCACCTTTATTTAAAGAATGTAGGTATAAATATATAAACTAGTAAAACACTGGTTAGGGTTTTTCATAACCTGCACCTACCTGGCCTTTTTTAACCCATTCCACCCACAGCAGTAAAATGTTCCAGTAAACCCAACCACCAACCTATGGGTTATGGGTCAATCCAGCTATCACTGCTAGACACTGTTTTGTTCCATTGAAGCTACAAATAGCTTTACGTTAAGTGGCGTCATTTGATTTTGCCTTATCCCATTCTTTGGGATGACAGGAATCTTTCCATTACTTACTGAGGATTTTGAATGTTCCAGTTCCGTAGCTGTCAATACACTGGCGTACAGAAGACCTGCTGTGCCTGAGTTCAGGGTTATCTTTCAGTTTCCCTCCGCAATAAGTGCTTATGATACAGGAGGTGCCACACTTGAAGGAACCATGGCCCCAGCTGATCACTGGCAGAGCGCAGACAGCTGCAGATTTCCCCAGCTTAGTTTCGGCCTGTGTTCCCGGCACAGCCATTCGAGCTTATCACCTGAATATAGATCACTTCATTCCGGTCTGTATAATAGACTGACAGTGGTACCAGAAGAGAATGGCTCCTCTGTCTGAGAGGCCTGAGAGTTTAGGAAACCATAGGCAACCAATAATGTATCCTTAGACTAGAGAAAACATAGTGATTCTTTGGGTTATATCAAACAAAGAAAATCTAAGTAAGTAATGTAAGTAATTCTATTCATTTTGGCCCATTTCTATTGGTCAAATGTGGAGTGCGGGTGGCATTATCCTACACGTGTAATTATTAAAGCCTAAAATAACAGACTAGTTCAGAAAAGTCTTTGCTAGCACTTGCAATAAAGAGAAGTCACACGCAAAAACCTCTGTGGCAAAACTTTGATTGTTGTTTCGAATCGTGAACACTATTAGCACCCAGCAGAGCTTTGGCCCTGAAGAAAATGAGTTCTAGCGTGACTCGTACAACTGCTGGGCTCTTAACGGTAATATTTCCATCCCAGAGCAATCTCATTTTAAAAGTCCCATTAAAGAGGTTTCATTCGTTTCAGGTTTAGGTGGTGTTTCATTGCTGTTACTCACTGATGAACTCACAAGTGCATTAAAGCACAGCAAAAGAACCAGTGCTAAATTAACTCTACGTATTCACTAAAGTCCAGTAAACATCAAACCAAGTTTCTGCTTTAGAAATGAGGATATTGCTGCACAGGTATTTCCTGCCCTTTATGCTGATGAAGGCTTGGTTGTATGGATATGTGCTCACATTGCATTGTCAGTATCTGATTGCAAGGGTTCATTAAAGACAAAGGTACCTAGAGGGACCAATTCTGCTTCTGTTCAAAGCTTTCTTCTTCCATACATGTCATAACTATTGGTTATTGCAACATCTATCCTGTGTCAAACAGAGCTGGGTCTCTATTGAGTCTTGGTTCCTCTCAGCGTTCTCTCAGGTTTCCTTTTCATGCACTTGGGGAATTTATTGATTTGAGCATCAGTTTCTCTCAGTAGTACTTTTGAATCTTGGTTGCTCTGAGGCTTCCCCAAGTAATCCTTTTGTATTAAATGTTTGTTCCTCTTACAGTTTCCTCTTTATGTTCTT
Organism: Brachypetersius gabonensis; assembly: GCA_037577145.1. Lineage (NCBI taxonomy): Eukaryota > Metazoa > Chordata > Actinopteri > Characiformes > Alestidae > Brachypetersius > Brachypetersius gabonensis. The sequence continues at coordinate 9,049 of JBBJLR010136289.1, read as the reverse complement.
ACTGAGGTTCTCCTTTGAAGCATTGGTTCCTCTTAAAGTTTGCTCAGAGAGCATTTTTGTTTGTCCCTTTCACTGTTTTTCCTAATTTTTTGTTGTGTTTTTTTACCTTAAAAACCATTGGTTCCTGACAGTGGTTCTTCTTCATGCTCTTAGTATGTTTATCCTTTTGAGTATTGGTTCCTCTCAGTGGTTTTTCTTCATGCTTGTGGATAACTTCTCATGTTACTCATGTTAACTGCACATGCTGAAACATCATTGTGTTAATATTTTATCTCGAGTGTGAGGCCAAAACCGGTCTGTTCTGTAAAGGTACGTGGGCAGGGAGCTCCAGATAAGCATGTTTGGGAGTAGAAGTGGCCTTCAAGGTTGCTGATAGCAGGAAAAAATGTCATTGCATCTGATCAAGAACAATAATTTAATGGGATACATGAATGTTTACTTCTTGGTGTATTAATGGATGTTAATTTATATGCACATAGTAAGAGTTGTGAACACTTTTAACCTCAAGGTCTTTAAAGGAAGTTATCTCCCTGTGGAGCTGTGGGCTTTCTTGGCATCATCATATTTAACTGTGGAGGAATGTTTGGAGGAATAATGACCGCAGATGCAAATTTGGCATTGGCTACACCAATCCATTGAGTTCTTAAGCAATGGGAAATTCTCACCCTGGACTTTACTTGTAGATTACCTGTGTTAGTATTTTTAGCCTTGGGAGTCTTCAAAGACTTCTGTAAATAGATCGGAGACCCTTGGGAGTCTTCAAAGACTTCTGTAAATAGATCGGAGACCCCCCAGACTCATGAAAATAAAGCTGAGCCTCTTCTTTTTATTGAAATAGATGATTGAAACCGAGGTGGAAAGGGGAATTGAATTAATTGAATTACTAGAAATTGCTACCCTGAGTTTAACAGATGTAGCAAATCATCACTCCAAAGAAGCCTCGCGGCATCACTGGTGTTGGAGTACGTTGGTCAGTACAAAGTATTGGTCAGTTATAAAGAAGAAGAAAAAGAGGTTGAGTGATAAGAGAACATCAAATAAAGGCATGGAGGTGCAGACATAGAACAAGAGGTGCTGTACACCTTACAGAAGGGAGCGAGAGAGAAAGAGAGAGAGGTATCAGAGGAATGCCTTGGGAGTTCTATAACGAAGAAATAATTAGATCGAAGCGTGTGAGCTTTGGGTGGTATTAAAGGGTTTTGGTGGTCTCGGTTATGAGGAGAGGATGGAAGGGTCAGAGCAAACAATGATAGAAGACATTTCTGTTTTCTCCCTCTCTATTACTTTTATCCGTGCCGTCTATCTCTGTTTCATCTTTTCTTCTTGCTTTGGCTCACTCTGTACCATTCCTAACACATTATTGTTGCCTCACATAGACATTTAGGACAAACGGATATGAGCCAAGGATTGAATCTTATAAATATATTTTTATTTTTGCAAAGAATGCATTGCTATATACATGCTCTACTCTGATGTTATACTAATGAATACATGGGTTTTGAACCAAATGGTCATTGCTAATCACGAAAGATTCTAGCCTGAAAACCAACAGTGCATGGACAAGGCAAGATAAACCGTGCATTTTCTCACTCAGCGTGATCCATATGTCTGAAATCCAATTAGAAATAATTCACACAGCATGTGGAATGAGAATGCATCACTACTATTAGATTTTTAAAGCAAAACCAAATAATTTCAGTGCATTAATATTACTGAGAATTAAGGGTCTAAGAGAAGTGTCTTAATTAAGTGTCTTAATTAAGGCTCTTAAAATAGCTACATATCCACTGGTGCTCTCATTAGTGCCAGGTCACTTCGTTATGGTTATTACATATAATAATAAGCACGCAAGTTTCCATAACCCTGGTCAAATCGCATGTTCATTGACCGTAAGTATGTATTTAAATACATGGATGAATAATGCTCTTCAGTAAAATTTGTTCACGAATGCTATTTAATTGCTGAATGTAATATATTGGAAAAAAATAAAACAAGATCTTAAATTTTGTACATGCATTATTTTATATTTTATCCATGTTACTTTAATTGTAGGGACAAGTGTGCAGATGAGTGTTTTCTATTTTCATGTAGAAAATCAACAAATGATAAAAGCATGTCATTTTATTATTGTTTTCAAAGCTAGTAACACGTTCAGATTATGAATGTCAATATGTTTCTTTCCTATTTTGACCTTTCATATCTTATAGCAGTTCAGGCTGACGCCACGTTCTTATAGCACCACTGGCAGACACCAGATAGTGATTCATGTAAACTTACAGATAAATCAACAAGCAGCAAACTAACAAAAGCAATGACAAACTAGACAAACTGGAAAGCACCAGTGCCAGAGTGCCATTATAATAATAATCCATAAACTGTATGAAAAAGTATACGTTGAGTGAATATAAGATATATATACCAATCAGACACAGTGGATAGGTGATGCTGATCATTAGCTCTCATGATGTTCATGTTCAGATTTCTGTAAACCATACATTCACATGAGAAAAATAATGTTCTTTAATTAATGAAAGTTATGAAAGTATTCTGAATATGCTTCTTTTGTCCACTCAACGTACATCTATAAAGAAAATCACTTCTTTATAAATGGGGGAAATCCTTTTTAATATCGTCAAATCTAAACCTATGAAACGAAAGTGATGAATCATAAATAACCTTTCAAAATAAATGCACAATTGATTTGACTATATTAAACTATATATTCATTTTTGTTTTAGTTAACTGAGACTAAATTTACTTTTGCATGTTGTAATATATGCAATTGTATTATTACATTTATTAGCTGCTGCAGTTCTTGTGATGTGGTTAGCCTGTAACTTCCCAAACTGTTCACAGTTTGTTGATTTCCCAACTCAAACAATGCTACACCTGATTATTAACCAATTTTTTGAGCCAGGTGGATTAGGCACGGAAATCATCACACTGTGCTGGAAACTGGCATTGAAAAACCCTGCCAAAGACGGGCTGGACATGGTTTACAACATTAGCATGTGTGAGATCTTTCAAACATCAGAACATGGGCTAAGCATTAGCCACAGCCAGTTTGCACCCTGTTGTGTGTTTCACCAGATAGCTACCACTCGAACACAGGCTTCCTTTGTCTCATGAAATCAATCCAAGTGTCTTCTCTAGCTAATGCCCACACATTATCATAAGACAACTCAATGTGCTTGGAGGAGAGCACTAACCCCTGTGCCAAACAGATGCCCCAATCTGGCTTGCTTTGCTCTGTGTTCGTTATGCCCTCCATTCCCATCCAATGAGAGAAGGGCTGCTAATGTTCTGGTGGACCCCTTGCCAAAGAAGACAATGTCCGCGATTGTGTTTTATCTTGTAGAACTACTGAATAATTCAGCTTTTTGCTCTCTAGCCTCTTTCGAGAACCCTTCAAGTGGTCATTCCAGGAGAGATTGACTGGGGTATTTTGAATCTGTGTAATATTGTATATATTATAAATATTGTAGTGTAGTAAATTGAAGTTTTACATAATAACATTCCCTCAATGGAGCACAGATTTCCCACCCTGCCCCTGGACTAGACTCCTATCCCTACATTGTGAATTGTAGCTCACTTTCAATAAGCCAAATGTGTAATTGTAAATGGATCTGCGTTGAGCTGCTAGTGAGAAATGTGGTATGAAAAGGGAGTAATGACAAGCCCCCACTATGAAAATATCGAATATCTTTTGACAAAGTAAATTGAACAACTGCGGTTTTTTAAATATAAAAAATGTATAACTTCAATGAACACATCATTTAAACACAATAAAACATTTTTAAATACATTTTGGCTTGCTCAAAAACAAAAATTCTGTTTGCTTGTAAATCATGCACGTTTTAATCAAAACATGCAAAAAAGTTTGTAGACATCTGCTCATACAGTCTTTCTACTTAAATAAAGAGTATTAACTGGGGGTTTCTTTCCTCTGCTCTTCTGAGTGGACTTTACACTAGATGTTGGGAGGATTTGTGTTCAGCTTCAAGGACATTAGTGAGGTCAGGTACTGATGCTGATAAGCTGGTTCTTGATAACAAGTACCACTCCAGCTCATGGAGCACCATCACTCCAGAGAACAAAGTCCCACTGCTCCACAGCCCAGTTCGGGGGGCTTTATGTCCCACTAGCAGATGTTTGGCACCGGGCATGATCATCTTGTGGTCAGACCTCCAGAGCACCATCTTCTTTTGGCAGTGCTGTCCTACAGGGATTAAACAAGCTGTGTCTCTGCATTTATACACTTGTATTAGCAGTGAATGTTGCATGAAAGTAGAGTTAGAAAGAGTGTCTGGATACTTTCATTCATATAGTGTTTATTCCATCAACATTATCAAAGAAAAGAAAGATGCAACTGAAGGAATTCTCCCAATCCTATGGTAAAAAGTTTAATTCACTCTTTTTTTTAATAATTTTTTTATATTTTTTTCAATGATGTTCATTTTTTAAATTTTTTATTAAATATTTTTTATATTAGAAGCTATCATTCTGAGCAAGTAAGCCCAAAGTAAATAGGAATATATTTCATAATTAAATATCACAGTGCATCCAACAATACAGGCAGCATGGGGCATGTGCTCCAGAGGCAGATAAAAATATTGGTTAGGAGATGTTGGATAAAATAAGATTAACCGAGTTTCATTTTTGTGTTGTAACTATTTGCTATTAAGCTTCTGAAAACGTAGCCTGTTTATAGTGTCCAGGCTTGCCTGGCCTTGATTTCCTGGCAATTGCATCATCTGGTCTCGCTGCAGAACCAACCTTGCATGAGCCCTCCACTCGTTTTAGGGCGGGGGAATGGGGGAGTACATAAATTTGAACTCTGACGGCATTATGTTCTACTGAATCACATAAATGAACAGAAAAAGCCTGGCTGGACTAGCAGAGGTTAGAGCACAGAGCTGTCACTCAAACATTGTCCTGTCTGACAAGAATCAAATGTCAATCCCTTTGATGCCATGTTGAGATATCTTTGTCTCCTGAAGTGTAAAGAACACTCCATTGAATATGCTCCGCCCATGACTGCATGCTTTTTAAGCAGCCGTGAAGTGGACAGACTTTATGGAATGCTAGCGAGAATCCCATTTAACTCAATAAGAACAAAAAATGTAAAATAAACAAAATCTTATCAAAGTAAGTTTCTTCTAAGAAAACAAAACCTAATCATTTTTAGCAAAACTACACAGACGTCAAAACTAGCGGCTTTGAGTGCTTTGTCCAGCCTGCCTTTGCCAAGCAACCATGACCTGTTTTAGCTTTTACTCCAGGTGGATAAAACACTTGCTTGTGAACCTGATGACCACAAAGTCACAGGTTCAAACCCAAACTTTCTACCATTGCGTCCTTGAGGAAAACCCTTAACCCTTAGTTGCTCCAGGGTGACTGTCCCTGTAACTAATGATTCGCTCTGTCGCTCTGGATAAGGGCATCAGCTAAATGTCACTTTACAGATGCAGACAGATTTGCTGAACTTTTCTGGAGTCCATTATTCAGTGTGTTCTAACAAGGTTCCCAAGATCTTTAGAGGTCTCCAAAGCAACACAGATCCTCCACTACACCGGATGAGGCTCTTATAACCATCTTTCATTTACACCGAATCCTCATCTCATCTGCTTCCTGTCAAAGCTCCAGTAGTCTTTAGCGAACTCCTGTCGTTTACATTTGTGGTTCCATGACAGCAATGTTTTTGTTTTTTTCCTTGGCATGGAGGTGGCATCTACCAAACGGTACCAAAATGCTAACAAATTCTACAAATCTCCAGTCACAATCCTTCACAATTTTTTTTGCCTCTCTTCCCTCCTTTCCAGGTTCATTACACTCCAATCGATTTTTAAGTTTTTTAAACATTACCCTCACAAACAAAATTGCCATTTTAAAGTGTTTAATTTACTAAAGGCAGGGAGCTTTTATCTAATTTCATTTGTGCTTTCTCTAATTTTTCATGTGTTGAAAAATCATGGGTGACCATTTAAGAGTTCCTGATCGAGGCTTTAAAAGGAAATATGATAAAGTTTAATTAGACTGATCTGTAAAAATAAAATCTAGGTGTGAGAAGAAATGTGACACTTCAACTCATCCTTTTTAGACCACACTTACTTTAATTAAAGGTGAGATTGTTTTTCAGAGTGAGATTGAGCTAATTAAACACAAGCACATTATTTTTGTCATTAATTAGCGAATAATAACAGTCTGTATGAAAGTCCATATCCAAATCATTGTGAACAAAAATAGATCGACTGACCTCAGTTTTACCAGCATTGTTTTTTAGGCTTAATTGAACAAGATAAATAGGTTTTTAAATATTTTTTATTTGATTTCATTCGGTTTTATTTAGAATGTTTTTGCTGTTTTTACACTTGATTGCATAGCCACTGACTCTATAAACATGTATCATTATTACTGTTTAAGACAGTTGTACTGTAGATGACGGGGGAGGGGGAGGTAGTTGGTGTCATTACTGAGGCTTTGCCGAGTTCTGACAACCACATTTAAACTTCACTGCCGTGTTGACCAGAGGGCAAATTTGTTTTTGTTGTTTGTGTGACTTTTGGGTGTGTTTTTTTTTTACCCTCTTTTTTCAGAAGCCTAGCTCTGATCTATTCTGACATGTCCATGTGTGTGTGTCTGTGTGTGTGTGTGTGTGTGTGTGTGTGTGTGTGTGTGTGTGTGTGTGTGTCCCTGCAGATTTGATTACCAGGAGCTGCTACACAACTCTACGTTCTGCCTGGTTCCTCGCGGCCGGCGGCTCGGCTCTTTCCGTTTCCTTGAAGCCCTGCAGGTAGGCGGCTCTCGTCTTGGTCTTAATGAAAACGCCCCGCAGGACTCTGGCCCTGCACTCACACACCGACTCCGAGACCTGTTACTATAGCAACCCGCGCTGCCTGTCCGTCTGGGCTCTCGTTGCTACAGAATGCTGATGTTTGGGTTATTGGTATTGACATTCTGTCATTTTCCCCAAAAACAACTGAAGAAGATTCGTGTTCTGTACTGAGAAAAGAATTATTACCCTCTCTCTCTCTCTCTCTCTGTCTCTGTCTCTCTCTGTCTCTCTCTGTCTCTCTCTCTTTCTCTCTCGCTCTCTCTCTAACTCTCTTTTACTCTATTCATTCTTACCTCCAGCTACTGTCACCAAGTTTTGCTTTTATTTTCTATTTCTCTCCCTCTTTCTCTTTTTATTTCCTGTTTGTCTCTCTTTTTCCATTTTCTCCACCCATCTTTCTCTTTCTCATTTGTCTTTTTCTTTGTTTGTTTCTTCCTCTCTTTCTTTATCTCTTCTCTTTGTCTGTCCTTATTTCTATTCTTCTTTTTTCTCCCCTTTCTCTTTCCATTTTCTCTTTTCTCTTTCTCCCTCTCTTCTGTTCCTCTTTTTCTCTTTTCAACTTTCTGTTCTTTTCTCATTCCCTTTGTCTACTTTGCTTTCTATTTTTCTTTCTGTCTCCCACTCTCTCCCTGTTTCTAATTGTCTAATTCTCTTTCCTTTTCTTTACTTTCTCCCTCCGTTTGTTTCTTTCTCTGCCGTCTTCTATTGTCTTTCAATTTTTAACTTTTGTCCTTATCTCCATATTTTTCTTTCTATTCCCCGCTTTTTACTTTCTCTTTCTCCATTTTCTCTTTGACGTTTTCTTTCACTCTTTTTCTCTCCCTGTTTCTATCTATCTTCATCTCCTTCTTTTTCCTTTCTCTCTCTAGTTTATTTCTCATTCATTGTCTTTCTTTGTTTTTGTTTTCTTTCTTTTCCTTTATCTTCCTCCATTTTTTCTTTTACTTTCTCTTTCGCTCTTTTTCTCACTCCATGTCTGGATTCCTCTCTTTCTCTTCTGTTCTCTTGTCTTCTCTTCTGTTCTCTTCTCTTCTCTTCTCTTCTGTTCTGTTCTCTTCTCTTCTGTTCTCTTCTCTTCTTTTCCCTTCTCTCTCCTTCTCTCTCTCTCTCCCTATCTCTATATATCTCTCCCTCTCTCCCTCTCCCTCTCTCTCTCTCTCTCTCTCTCTCTCTCTCTCTCTCTCTCTCTCTCTTTCTCTCTCTCTCTCTCTCATTCATTAAGCTTTCCACGCAGGAGTTTTATTGAAATTCTGAAACTTCCCAACATTGTCTGCATCTCATAAACAAACAGTAAATCTTTTCATTAGCAGGCGCGGCGCGCAGCTGCAGCCCAAATTGTTTAGTGGAAATTAACTTAAGCGTCTCCCCATGCATCAACTTATGAAGAGAAACTGCTTCTGCAATTGTCCTGGTCTTTATTCTTCTGTCGGCTGAGAGTGTTTTGCATTCTGTCAGGGCACGTAAGTGCACCCTCATGAATTATTTATTCAGTCTAATCAATACTGTGTTTTTGTTAAGTATTGTTTCAGCTTGCTGTTTTGATAAGACTTCTGTTGTTATTAAATGAGAAGAAATACAACATTTGTCCCCTCTTGAACGCTACATGAACACCTACATTATACAAATTCTCACTCCACTGAAACACAGAGCCTTTTACTAGTTTTCGCTTTTTATGTACACACTGCATCCTCTAATATTATAATATGTATTTTGTATAAAGTCTAATGTATTAGTAATGCAAATATGCATTAATGTTAATGCAATTAATGACAATAAGTTTTAAACATTGTTAATGATCTTGAACCATTCATAGCACTGTAGGCTGAAGCTCGAAAGCTTTGTCTTGCTCTGGTACAATCTTAAGTTGCAATGACAGAATTGTAACTTTCTACGATAGTGTTCCTGAATTATTGAAAGTTTATTGAAATCGTTTAGTAATGATTTACTGTTACTGTTCATTGAGTGGTGGCTCAAGACATTTGCACAGTACTGTGTACATACAGCTCTGGAAAAAATAGAGATTGCAATTTATTTTTAAATATGAGTGTGACAACTATTACATGCCAGTGTCTGTTAAACTCTTACACAAGCACCTCATTCTGCTTTATTTGGGACTGATCAGTGATCACCTGAATCACATCTTATTTAATGAGGAAAAGTATAAAACTGCTGTAATCGACTCTCTCCTCTCACACTGAGACCAGTTGGATGGTG
>JBBJLR010136253.1:0-11623 GCA_037577145.1 Brachypetersius gabonensis | reverse complement strand
TGTACTCCTGTACACCAACACACCTGTCTTCCTGTACACCTACACACTTGTACTCCTGTACACAAAACACCTGTACTCCTGTACACAACACACCTGTACTCCTGTATATCTACACACCTGTACATGACCCACCTGTTCAACTGTACCCCAACACACCTGTACTCCTGTACACCTACACACCTGTACTCCTGTACACCAACACACCTGTCTTCCTGTACACCTACACACTTGTACTCCTGTACACAAAACACCTGTACTGCTGTACACAACACACCTGTACTCCTGTATATCTACACACCTGTACATGACCCACCTGTTCAACTGTATCCCAACACACCTGTACTCCTGTACACCTACACACCTGTACTCCTGTACACCAACACACCTGTACTCCTGTGCACCTACACACCTGTACTCCTGTACACCTACACACCTGTACTCCTGTACACCAACATACATGTACTCCTGTACACCTACACACCTGTACTCCTGTACACCTACACACCTGTATAGAACACACTTGAACACAACACACCTATACAACTGTACACCAATACATCTGTACACAACACACCTGCACACATCTGTACACCAACACAACTGCACAACACATCTGTACACCAACACCTGTACACTAGCACACCTTTACACCAGTACACTAACACACCTGTACACCAGCACACCAGCAGACATTTCTGTGTGTGTGTGTGTGTGTGTGTGTGTGTGTGTGTGTGTGTGTGTATGTGTGTGTGTGTGTGTGTCTGTTTGATCGTCTGTTAAAAGCACCAACACTAAGCAAACATTACCGTCCTGCATCAAACCGAAACCTGTGATAAAACTGCTCAAGTGCACACACACACTGCTGTATTGACAGAGCCCTATTTTCCACACACTCTTCACCCCTTCAGCTCTGTGTGTTTGCACTTGGGGAATGAAGACATTTGTGCCAATATTTACTGTTTACCCACAGTGTGTGTATGTGTGTGGGTGTGTGTGTGTGTGTGTATGTGTGTGGAGGGGGTAGGGGGTGTATGCTGACCTACTCTACCATGTTTTTCACACTTCTGCCCTGGTGACTCTCAGCAGGGGGGCGTGAGAGAGAGAGAGAGAGAGAGAGAGAGAGAGAAATTTGGCAGAGAGAGAAAAAAGAAAGAGAAACAATTAAAAGGGGAGTGGGTAGGGAGAGAGAGAGAAAAGAGATTCAGCAGAAGAGTGTGTGAGAGGTTAGGGTTTGTTTTGTTGTTAACAGTTCTCAGGAAAATGAGCGAGAGAGTGTATGTGTGTGTGGTGTAAGTCCTGTTTCTGTGGAATTCCCCCTCCCAGCGACAGACTCACCTGGCCCCGCCCCCACCAATGTCGTATTATAAAAAGCCCGCAGGTAAAAGTAGCTCAGGTTAAAGCAGAGATAGCAGCATCTGAGACACACATACTAACACACACATTCACATACATTTGCGCTCGCGTTGACACGGCGACGGTCTTCACGCTCACTGAGTGGATTATACTGACCTTTTCACCCTGACTGGACCTTTATATCTCACCTCCACCTGCAAGGGCAGACCAGGTAACACACTCTGCACCAATCAAACACAGCTAACACAAAATAACCTTGACCTCTGAGACGCATTAAAATTGAAAGACACTTTTTATACACTAAAATATATGGTGTGTGTATTATATAACGTAATATCTGTATGTTTATTTAATTGTGTGTAACTGCTTAAACATATATTGTGGTATATTCTTGTTATTAAGTATTTGTATTGTACTGAATAGTGAATCACTGTAAATAAACACACCATCTTCACTCCTGTCCACAGGACCGCTGTAATGGCATCAAGTGAGCTAAGTCTAATCCTCAACAATGCTAACGCCAACCTGTACCCGTCTGAACCCCTGCCCATCCTGACCACCATGACAGTTCCCAGCATCCTCCGCAGCCCCCATGTCCCTGACATGTCCTTCTCTGGAGGCCTCACCACGCTGGGTAAGGGACCTGCTTTCATCCCCAGGCTAGACTAGATGACTATCATGTGAGCTAGATCTTCTGAAAATATGATCAAATGTGTGTTAGTTGAAGACTAGTCAAATCTCCTCAGCCAGATTGGGTTGTAAAGCTAAGCTTGGGCAGAAATGCTTTAGTAACTGGTCTAGGACAACAAGCTGTGGAGGTTTGATTCATTAACTCTCCTGCATGGAGGTCAATTCCTCACGTTCCCAAAAGGAGCGGCTTGTCCAAATCTTCCCAATCCTTCGTGTCTTAGACCAGAAACTTCAAGAAAATGTACTTTACCCCAAATATGTGCTAGGTGAGTTTAGCATGGGCAGAAATGCTTTAGGACCTGGAGGGTTGTCTCCTTTGAGGACTTAGGGAACGTGTAGCGTGTTTGGCAATTGACCTCCATGCAGGGGAGCCAACGATCCGAACCTCCTGTTAGCCAACGTCTTATCTTAGCGGGAAAGCACACAGCCAGTGAGACAGGGTTGGGCTTTACAACCTCACCTGCCAGCCAAAAAATCATTAACCCAGGGAATGTTTAACGTCCCTTGCAGGAATGTGCTCTTTTCATCTCTCGATGTTTGCTTTTTCATGGAGCTTGTGGCAAGTTCTAAAGCCTAAAAGCTTGTGGGTGGTTTTACAAGCACTTTTCAAGAAAACTGACGGTCATTTACCGAGCCTCCCGGCCCTCCACTTAGCCTCTGGATAAACAAGCTTAGAAAAGCTGAACTTGATCAATGAAGTCATCCCAGAAAATGGTTAAAACCCTTGGTAGACTCACCTGAGATGAACCTAAATGTGAACATTCTCATCTTCTCCTGCAGGCCCTTGGCACCTGGTGAACCCACACCATTGGACCAAGAGGAACGTTTTGGAGTGGATTGAGTTTCATGTGGAGGAGAGCAAATTTGACGCCAGCCTGCTGAGTCTGGATTACTGCAACATGGACGGGACTGTGCTGTGCCAGCTCAGCAGGGACACCGTGATTGGCATGTTCGGGACGCTGTTTGGAGAACGTCTGTACCAGAGTCTGGAAGCCCTCAAGGCCAAACACGGTAAGAATGTAACTCTAGGACCAAGTTTGAGAACTTCTTACCTCTGAAGCCTTGATAGATAGTGACCCAGCTGGTCATTTTAATCCAGTGGCTGACCATATTTTTCCTCTTCACAGCTGACGACCTCACACAGAACTGTGCTCTGAATGAAACATATGAGCTTCTGGATCATTTCCTTCTGGACTATCCTCAGGGTCTTGGTCTCCTGGAGACTGTGGTCGTTCAGAACGGACCCACAGGTGAGCCATCCATCCAACCTCACAGCTTTGCTGGCACTGAAAGTAGTATTACCAGTATTACCCACCAATGCTAGCCAATGTTAATAATAATGCGAACTCACTGTGCCACTCTCTTGGTCTTTTGTAGATAAAAAGGAGGCTGACTTTGGCTACTACAGTGAGTACAAGACCCAGCTGACTCCCGGCAGTGACAACGGCTACGACTCTTATTCCGAGAGCCTTCAGAGCTCCACAGCAGGTCAGAAACCTCTCATCTCATCTGCTGGGCTTTCTAACAAAGGATTTATTTGCTTAAAAATGTTATTTATGGTTATCTGGGGTCTAAACATATCTCTCTCTCTTTTTACAGGCAGTTTTCTGAACCCAAGTTCTCCAGAATCCACATTGAGCGACTCAGACCCGGAGTACTTCCCCATCTCAACAAGTAAGTGCAGATCTAAAGAAGCTCCTGCTGTGGACCCACTTTGTTCACCATGGACAGGAAAAGTGAGATGTTCGTCAATTAATTTTTATTTTTCTGTGCCCCAGAGAGCTTCGTGAAGCAGGAGCCCATGGAGAAGAAAAAGAGAGGAAGACCCCCCAAGCTCAGCCGAGGGGCCGATCTCTTTGCAGAGACCAAGAAGAACAAACATGGTGAGTCAAAATCAATGACTGTTAATCTTCAGTCGTCAATCAATACGCTTTGGTATTAACTCAAGGTTGATTTTCAGCTCCCCGTGGATCACACCTGTGGGAGTTCATCCGGGACATCCTGATACACCCGGAGAAGAACCAGGGCCTGATGAAGTGGGAAGACCGCAGGGATGGTGTGTTCAAGTTCCTGAAGTCTGAGGCTGTGGCGCAACTCTGGGGCCAAAAGAAGAAGAACAGCAGCATGACGTACGAGAAGCTTAGCAGAGCCATGAGGTGAGCATTCTTCAGCAAACCCAGTGGAAATGGCATAGTTCATTCAGTTATTTTGTTTCTGAATAACTAATTTTTGGAAGAAGTTGAGGTTTCTTTAAAAATGTGCCTAATTACCCAATCCTAAAACTGGTTCAGATCAATGTGTTTTACACTGGCTTGAACTGAAAGCAACTATTTATTTCATTTGGTATATGCCTTTATCCAAAGCAACTTACAATTTTTATGTATCACAGATGTACCCTCTGTACAGTTTGGAGTCTTGCCTAAGAACTTGTATTAGTATAGTGAGGTGTGTCATATAGGATAGGAATTGAACCCGACTCTCCTCTTCGGAAGGGAGCGATGTTATCCACTACTATGAGTTCAATGGTGTAAACCATAGTAAAGGTTGCTCTCTTTCCTGCAGATACTACTACAAGCGGGAGATCCTGGAACGAGTGGATGGCCGGAGACTCGTCTACAAGTTTGGAAAGAACTCGAGTGGCTGGAAGCCGGAGGAGGTGGGGATGTGAAGAGGACAGGATGGGATTGTCGGAGTTTGGAAGCACTCTCCTTGCACTCAGATGAGGAGGACTCCTACCATGAAGGACTCAAATGCTGAGACGTTCCAGTCTGAAGGCCCTTTTGTACAGAGACAGAAACTTCCCAAAGGCGGGAAAGAGACATACAGACAATCTGTAAGCCACTTTGGCTAATGTAGGTTTTATGAACCAATAATAATTATAAAAATAAACGCAGTGTGATTTGTGTTCTGATTGACACTCTGCGGGTCTGGTGGGCACGCTGGCGTGGCCAACAGATCAGCGGTTCCGGTCTGGAGGGAAATGCCTGTTTACTGAAAGTAAGAGCATTTCTGAAACACTGCGGTCTCCACTCCCACTCCGGACTGCCGGACATTCACGTGTAACATGTTTTTGTTTTGTTTTGTTTTGCTGAGATGTGGACGAGGCTCTGCTGGGTTATGATGAAGATACGAACTCGACCACATTGCTGTCTATGAAGTTTAATAATTTTCTACAATACGAGACGAGATGTTTAAGACCTTCTTCTGTATATTCACTGCTCCACCTTGGTGTCAAATCAGTTGAAAATCTGTGTGTGAGTGTGTGTGTGTGTGTATATATATATATGTGTGTGTGTGTGTGTGTGTGTGTGTGTGTGTGTGTGTGTGTGTGTGGTGATTATTATCCTATTCAGTTGAACTGTGATTTTATCACAAATTCTGTATGAGAATTTCTTCTCAGATCACTCGAGAGACAACATTTACTACTATGTAAAACATATTGTGGGTTTTTTATTGAAGATTTTCTAAAATAAAGTTTCTATATCCTATCTGGTGCCTTGTCTCGCCTCATGAATCTCCTCCAGAATGCTCTGGTGTTTTTAACTATGCTGAAGTTCACAGCAGTTATTGAATTTTGGTGTCCAGTTTACTGGATCCTCTCCTTTTTTCACACTTTGCCACTCCCTTCTCAGAATTAGCTGGAAGTAACTGTACAGTGACCTCCTGGCCTGGTCTTCTGGTGTTGGCTGGTTATGGCCTCGGGCCTGCACTCCATACAAGGTTGGAGGGATTCCAAATCGGCTTCCATCAACCTGATTCAGCTAACCAAACACTGGACCAAATTCTAAGCAATGCTGAAAACATTCTAAAGTCTAAGTCACACTGGAATATAATAAATAACAAAAATGACTACATAAACATCTGGCGGAATACCTCTATCATTTCTGATCCGTATCTGATGAAACCAATATGTTTCATACTCACAAAGGTGTACCAAGACCTCTGTCCCTTTAGAAAATGTGATGTAAGCTCAGGATAGTTTGAGAACGTTTACCACCACAGAGAATATTCCAGCTGAGGACAGGAAGGCCGCCCAGAGGGTTATGAGGACGGTGGAGAAGATCATGGGGTATGCACTACTATTTGTTGAGAAGATCTCTCAGACCAGGAATCGCAGGATCGTAATCACCTTCAGCATCAACTGTGTCCACCCCCCATCCCCTCACCCCCCAGTCCAGTTGCTGGTACTACAGCATTCATCCCAGGATTAGGAGGGCACCCACTGACCTATAAATACACTGGGAGCCCACTTTCAGAAACTATTACCATACCGTACTGTGACAGCTGTAGAAAATTATACCTTTTCTAGTCTGATTGACCTGTCCATCTTCTAAAAGCAGCATGAATCCAAACACACGCCTTGTTCCTTTCAGCTTCTGCTTCCACACATGGGACAATTCATAAACATATATTTACATATGTGTATATATACCTATTATATATATATATACACATATGAATTTATATATATGCAGTGCTATGCAAGTCTTAAGCCCATTGTTCTTTCTGTTTTGCTTTGAATCACCTTTTTGATGCAAAAAAAACTATTTTCTGCCATGTCAAATTGTCTTATCTTCAGCATATTGAGTAGATTAAATTAAATAATTAAATGTTTTAATGAGAAATACCATAAAATGCCTGAAGATACAAAGTGTACTACCAGTATACTATCACAATACTAATCACTACCAGCTGGAATGTTCTACCAGTACTACCAGTATACTTGTATCTTTGGGCACCTGATCATCTGGAATCATCTGCACCTGTTTCTTCACTGGATTAGGTCTTAACTAAGATGAGTTTTGTTCTGCTTGAATGATTCATACGTAGGTCACTGTGTGTCTTCACTAACAAAAAAATGTTCCTCTGAAACTTCTCAAGTTCATGGACTGATCTCTGTGCTCGCTTTTTGCCTTGTTTGTCCTGTTAGAGTTTATCTGCAGTGCGACAGCGGGGCTGTAGATTTATGGTAATTATTTCTGAGCTGAAGTGCGAGTAGAACCTGAACAGGTTTGAAGTGAGTGGAAGCAGGTAGGTGTTTCTGATAAAGGACCAGTGGCCTGTGGTGTTTTTCTCTCGTGTTGGCAGCTGCTCAAGTGCATTCCTTCCATCAGATAGTATCCAGATTTCAGAGAAACACGCGGATGTTGCCCCTCTTTACTCCGCCGGGACAATTTTCACTCACAAGCAAACATGCTCTTGGCCTGCCTGCAGTGTGTGGGACTCAAGTTCAAGTTGACACTTGAGACCCAGTAAAATCAGTCAGATGTCTGCCCTGTCACTCACAGTGTGTGGTGGTTTACACTAAACCAGACACACACACACCCACCCACACACACACACACACACACACACACCACAGAAGTGTTGTGCAGACTATCGTTTACTCTGCTGCATGTGAATGTAATGTCTAAACTTCAGTCTGCATTCAGCACCACAGTGAGAGGTCACCAACAGGTAGTCTTCAGCATGAAGACCACGAACAAGACTAAATGAACAGGGTCAAAAGGATCCGGTGGGCTCCGGTCTGTACCTGCACACCTGTAGAGTGGAGCTATAAGTGTTTCTAATAAAGTGGCCACTGAGTGGAAACACAAGAAGGTGTTTCCAATAAAGTGGCCCGTGTGTGAAAGCAGAAGCAGAAAGAAACAAGGCGTGTGTTTGGGTTTATGATGCTTTTTAGAAGATGGACCTGTCGATCTGGACTTGAAAAGGTATAATTTTCCAAGCATTAAAAAAAATTTATTGTTTCCAGTGACGTTGGTGTAAAAGAAGCCGGTTTAGTGAGGAAAAGGTGAGTGACAGTCATTTCATTCAGATATTTTTTGTGTGTTTTATGACTATTTATCTGTAATATACACACATGCACACACACACACACACACACACACACACTTATACACACTCACAGAAAGATACCCAACCGCAAAGACACCCGACACCAACGGTGAACAAAGGGTACAAAGGCTATTTACACCTGCATCGAGAGAGACGTACCTGTCGAACAGGTGTGTTTGGCTCACAGCCAGGGCTCTCTGGGCACGTAGCTTACTGGAAACTCTGTTGG
The DNA here is from genome assembly GCA_037577145.1 of Brachypetersius gabonensis. Classification (NCBI taxonomy): domain Eukaryota; kingdom Metazoa; phylum Chordata; class Actinopteri; order Characiformes; family Alestidae; genus Brachypetersius; species Brachypetersius gabonensis. Next base: position 3,513 of record JBBJLR010136253.1, on the reverse strand, counting down.
CAGTGCCGGTAAAGCCACCGGGCGATGCAGCCGACTCTCCTGATTGGTGGAGAATGATATCAGCCCTTTCTGTTGACGCGGTTCCGTCACAAGACAGTGAAGCTTTAACCAGGTCACTTTCATTTTCTCGCTCTCTCACTCGCCCAAACTAATGCCTTCACACACACAAACACACACACACAACAGTGGCAGGTGCAGAGTAAAGTCTCACAACATTGATATGCTTAAACAGAACTGGGCAAAAGTCATGACCTCCCCTCTAATTTCTTCATAGATTCAGCCCTTTAATGTGGTCTTGAGGAACAGTTCTCAGGCCTCCTGAAGGGCTCTCAGACTTTTCAGTTCAGTCCCTGAACCAGTTTCAGAGTTTGTTGTTTGTTAAGCCACACAGTGATCTACGTATGAATCACTCAAGCAGAACAAAGCACATCTGTCTTAAGGCCTGAATCAGTGAAGAAAATGGTGCAGATAACTCCAGATGATCAGGCGGTGATCAGTATACTGGTGGTGATGAATGCTGAGTGGTTGGAACTCCTCTATCTAGGCACCTTGTATCTTTAGGCACATTGCAGATACAAGGTCATAGTGAAACATTTGTTCCCATTTCTTTCATTTAATCGACTCAGTGTGATGAAGATAACACAGTTTGAAAGACAAAAAATATGTATTTTTGCATTTTTGAGATTCAAATCAAAATAGAAAGAAATGGGAGGTCAAGACTTTTGCACAAGTTGAATTAATAAGTTGAATAATTGGATGGACTTAGATGGACCCAGAAAGACCAAAAAGAGAAGAATAACTAGCCTGGCACACTTTAAGGCCTCCTTATTTCCAGATTTGTCTTTTAATTTTCTGTTCCACTTTAAATTAAAAATTTTAAGAAGCCAGAAAACAGGAGGCTATGTCTGAGGAGACTGTGTCAAGATCCAGGTGTGCTATTAACGCCATGCTAGTTGTTAGTCCCAGTGCTAAAGATAAGGGAGCGGATCAGAACTAGTTCTACAGGCCATGACCTGAAGCTGCTCGTCCAGGAGTGTGGTCCCATGACGAGTGTCGCAGAGAAAAAGAAATGAAAAAGAGTTCAGAGTTCAGGTGAACAGCAGTAAACAGGAGAAGATGATCATGTGGGTCTGAGCTGCATGCGGGCTGGACAACAGCCAAGAGCACGCCAAAATACCAAAGATAAGACAGTGTGGCATAAAATAGTATTTCTGCACCAGCAAGATGATTCAAAGCAAAACATAAAAAAATGAGTGGAGGCTAAAGACTACATACGGAGCATATTATTATTACAAAAATACAAAAAGTACACGCCTACAAAAAACATTTACAAATTGTTTAGAGCAGCAGTGAGTGTTTTTTTTTACATGAATAGGATGGAATTTCACAAATCCAAGCAATGGCTGGAAGCCTTGAGTACATACCTGGAACCGAACCTGGAAGCTCATGAGGGTTTGGGTTGCTGGCTGACAGCCAGTAGAATGCAGGAAAACTCCATTAATATTCAGAAGGAAACTGTAACTTATTGCCCCATTCAGCTCTGCGAGTTTTGTTTCTGGATTGTGAGTGAGATCGGCTGACATCCCGCAGTGTCAAATTAACAGTGGAGGACCGGTCAGCACCTAAAGCACCAAAAACCCAGCAGCCGCTACAAAACAAACACAATCAGCGACATAATCACTGCACCTACTGCACACCTGTCATTAGATCCAGAATAAAAATTAGATTCTGAATAAGCTTTAAAATCAAATCAGGCTTACATCAGAATTACCGATAGAATCAGAATCAGAAAAAAACAATCAGGACTAGATGATACAAAATGAAAATCTGGATTAAAAACTGAATGAGAATTACAATCAGAGTAAATACCTGATTCTGAAAAAGAAATTTCACCGAAATCAAAATCAAAATTCTAAACAGAATGACAGCTAGAATTAAGAGTCAGTAACAGGGCTCTAATGTGCATAGTGACTAGTGACCTGAGTGCACTCAGGGTGTATGGAGTTTACTGTTTATACAGAGTGTAGTGAAGTCTATGTGTGTGTGTGCGAGAAAGTGAGTGTGTGTGTGTCTGTGTAAGGACCGAACAAAAACAGAGATGAAACTCTGAAATTATCACATGAGCATTACAAAGTGCATCGCTGCCTTAGCTTATGAGAAGTTATAATTTAAATATTCCAGTGAAACACACCTGACTCTTTGGAGGTGAATGGGACCAGAAGTCTCCAACAAAAATCCAGCTATTCACTATTGACCCCCAGTGAAGCTCCACGTGTTTCTGAGGGTTAATATAGATGTTGATTATGGTAAAATAGTGGAGAATCTGAAGTAAATCTTCAGATTAGTTTCTTTGGGGACTATTTTGCCTCACAACACCCAGCATGTATCCCTCCACCATGAACGGATTTCATTTTAGGACCAAAAGCTTCTCAGACTAGAACTGGGCATACACTGTGGGATTTTTTTCAGTCGCGTTATTCAGCTCCTGCTCAAACTGTACGACTGTAGCTCACAATTCATGTTCTCACACTATTCGGCCCGAGGTTCTGATGCGACCTGACTACGTCCATACACGACACCTGTAGGTAGATCAGAGACTAAAGATTTCGATTTTTTTTTAGTAAATAAATAACAGAAAATTCCCAAAATAAATCTACCTCTGGGAAATTACAAAAATGTTTTGATTCGTTAAAAACTGTGCAAACAGTTCTGCGCCACGCCACAACACTGAGGTAGGAAAGTCAGATTATTATAATCACAGAGCAATTGAGCAGCAATGTCCATCCAACTCTTTTCACGGTTGTTGCGGTCGTGATAATTTTATGAGGCCACATTGATAAGGCTCATGCTGAGCTTGCCAAAGTTCTATAAGTTGGGCCTCCATCGCTTGTGTCCAGATCACACTCTGCACTGCCGTGCTGCTCCATCTGTTTCAGTTCCATTTCTGGGTTTGCGCATGCGCAGTGCAGGAGGATGCGTTAAATCGGCTTGTGGCGCTGCTTCAACAGGGCGATACTCTCCTGAGGGCCGACCAGGATTTCAAACAGGTTTGATTTTCTTGTAACCACATGATTGTTGATCGGGAGCTGGTCGTGAGTGTTAATTGGTGAAAAACCGTCTCAAAATGGGCCAAAAATCGCACTGTGTGTGCCCCTCTTAAAACAACACCTCAGGAGTCAGGTGGCGCAAGTGTTACACACCAAAAACCAAGTAATGATAAAACACAATTAAAAATTTTAGTAATTGCCCTTTAATTTTGGTAATTGTGGTAACTGTATGTTGTGTGTGTGTGTGTGTGTGTGGGGTGGGGTTGTTGTGTGGAGGACAGCTCCCTTCAGCACCTGTTAATTATATGCAAACAGCCGCTGGGATATTTGGGGTTTTGTATGAATTTTCCAGCTGCCACTCAATTCATAGTCTACATTCCAAAACACACACACACACACACACACACACACAAAAACACACACTCCCACATACACACACATGTTATTATAAATAACCACATTTAGC